>BMAO01020040.1:0-73487 GCA_019973975.1 Trichonephila clavata | reverse complement strand
ATCTCACAACAATGTTATCAAATACCCGTACAAACAATTACCCGAAACAAATAAATGCGCGATATATAATCGTGCTAACCGGCTCGACCGATTGTGCTTTTTGACTAAATGAGTAATGGTGTGTGGTGGCAGGCCTAGGATGACGGTCCTCACATGTAGCCAGTTGATATATCGTCTGAAATTCAGTTTTTCGGAGTATACAACTGGAAATAACATTTGAGCGTTGAAATTATTGGAATCATGTTCTTATTAAGGCTGAGTCGAGAACGAGACGAGGCCTCCATTGAGACCGTGGCCAATGCCTTAAAACATCCCTAGGGGGTTACATTTTTGTAGAGGCCTAGGGCCTCAAGAAGTCTTTCATGGGAGGGGGTTTAAGTGTCCAGTTATTTTACAGAATACCTAGATATATATATATTTCATCCAATGTCATACACAGATTACTTTCATGGGAGGAGTGCAGAGGCGAGGCTACCACCGTATCGATGATACGGGGTTCCCAAAGAAATGGGATCTCAACATGTGTAATATTTTGACACTTTCAAAAGTTTTATTAATGTAGTATAGTTGTTGTTTCTCCACAAAAGCCCTCCCTCTTGAGGAATTTTGATAAAAGGCCCACTCAGGACTAGCTACGTCGACGGAGGAGTGTTACATTTTTAAAATATACAGTATATAGGTTATAAAAAATATACAGTCAGATTACCGCTTTCAATGCTGAATATGCTACCTGCAGGATTTCTTGTGTATAAAAATATAAATTTTCTCCTACAGTTAGCTGCAAAATAAGTTCCAAAAGGTTTATTGTGTGTGATCTGATATTTCTGTAAAACTCTTCCAAAATCCCATAATTTATTCTCAATAATATTAAAGAGAGAATGAAGCCTCAGTATTTTGAACATTAAGACGAGAAATGGGAATTTATTTGTACTATACTTATTTTCTAACACACACACGTTATATTCTTATTGAAATGTAAATTTTGATTTCTATATTCCCATTCAGATCCTATAACTTACTCCAAAACACTTGAGTTCATTGCAATGATTCAGTAGTTGTAAACTTGTTTGGGGATACAAGCAGTTACTGGTTTGTTCCTCAAAAAAGGACAATTTTCACTAACTTAAAACATTAAATTTGACTTTTACAGCAGAAATAATTTTACCCCAAAACTGTATGAGCCTTATACAAGTGATACTTTCAAATTACAATTTAAATCAGTTCCATTTAGCTTAGCTTGAGCTTACTTATCAAAATAGCCAGTTTTTTTTTTAGAAATCTTGTAGTATTTCTATGGAATCAAATTTTAAGTTTCAGAAGTATATGTAACATTTTTAAGAGTTTTAATCATGGAATGAACTTATATTTCATGTTTAATTTGAATTTTCTATCCATTCAACAGAAGTTAAACTATAGTGCCCTATATGCTAACTTTATTCAGCAAAATCTGAATATATATTAAGTGAAATCATCCACAAAATAGTAAAATAATAATTAGAATTGTCATTGCATGTCTTTTAACTTTAGAAAACATATATTTATGAAAATGGACTAAACTTGAGTTTTGTAATATTATTTCACGATGACTATAAATGAAAGCCATACACATACTTGTAGCCCACTATCTTGAAATATTTTACATACAAAGATATTAATTTCAACACACATTTCTTCATGATATTTGACAACAGTTTATTATATTCATTTGAGTGTATTTCTTGAAGAATTGTATGAAAATTAAACTTTCAAAGATCTATCTATTATTAGAATAATTTGAAGTCAATAATACTTTATTTACATTAAATTATCAGTAATTTTTCTGATGTTAATTTTTTTTCATAAATATTACATTTCCAGAGATTTCAATTTTAATTCTAGTGTGAATGAGAAACACATGCAAATAATTCAGTTCAATTTTCATAAAATCAGTATTTATTATTATAGTAGGCTTTAAAAGTCATTAAAAAAAAGCAATTCTTACAAAAACAATTCTTTCATTTTTCATATTTTTTACTGGTTATTTCCAAGCAAGCATTTAAGTTTTTGAATTTCAAAATTCTAAGTGAAAATTTTTTTAAAAAAAAAAAGTAAAACAAAGAATTCTCTTTTATGTACAAATATATATAAATTTAATATTGATGAAAGAATAATTTCTATTTGATAGTTAATAATGCTATTCTAACTTATATATATATATATATAATAGAAGTTTGTTTTCAAAGAAATCAGAAATAAAATTTACAAAATAGGTAAAAGGGGATGAGAGTGTTCATCTAAAAAAATTAATAACATCCAAATTTAAAAATAAAATAACACAAATTTCAAAATGAAATTTTAAAATTTATTCTTAGTTTTTCATTTTTATATGAAATCAAGAAAATACTATTAAAGAAATAATATCACTATATATAACCATTAAAATAATCAACACACAGTATATACCTTATACTTTGCTCATCACTCATAAAATGTGCTTAGAATGTATGCGAGTACATATGTAAAACAATTTTGAAAATCAGATTCACCCAACGAAGTAGTCCTGTGGTTACCTGCAAATTAATTTTAGGGATGAATAATTTAAAACTGAATATACTTAAAAAGAATATGCTGAAGTACAATTTAATAATTAGCGATATTTAGCTTTATTTAAGGATTATAATTTTTGGTGAGAATTTATGACTTTAGCGACAAGATCAATTTCTTGAAATTAGGCGTAGTTTGACAAAATGCAAACATATACACAAATAAAGTTTCATATAAACTGTTGACTTTTCAATGATATTTCTTCATAAGCTTTAAGTGAAATCATTAGAGCAATTTGCAATCATCTTTTGCATAGATATTTACTTTATAAATTAACACCTGATGATTCAAAGAAATGTACCACTAAAAATATTAATGTTTACAAAAAGAATGGAGTTTAAAAAACTTAACTAATAAAAATGCCAAGTTACACACAATTTCTATAAAAACTGTGAATTAAAACATATATTTTTAAAATGCAACAAAATTTTTGCACAAAATACTTTTTACTCAATAATTTTTGACAAAATACTTTCCATTCTTTGTTTAAAAAAATTCTCAAACCTTCATTTTTGAAGATAAACAAGAACATCATGTATAATTTTTCAGGACATAATCTGATTAAATTTTTTATATTAATGTAATAACTGAAGGTAAAAATTTTGAAATGTTAATAAAATATATAAAACAATCAAAAGGAAAATATCAGGTTTTAGAATAATATAAAAAAAGCTTTGGTACTGAAATTTTTTTTTAATATTAAATATTACCCCAACAATGACACATAATAAAGTAATTTTCTCACAGTAAAATATATTTTATAAGAAATTACAGAACATGTTATGAACATTCATAGAAAATAGGTTTTAATGATAACTTGTTATATTTACTATGCATGTTCTTTAACTATTACACTGAAAGAAACTTGCATAATTTTAAGATAATTTTTTTCGTAAAAATTGTATGCATATTTTTCAAATTCCTACCTCTGATTTTCAATTTCAGATTCACATAAGCTTTGTAACACATATAACAAAAAAATTTCCTAAAAATATAATAACAAAGGATAGATTTAATTTTATTTATAAACAGTTGAGGAAACATTTTATTGTAAAATAAATAGCACTAAATGAGTACAACAATATTTATTTCAATCGAGATATTTTGATTGGACAAGTTGACTGAACTGTAAGAAAGAACGGCCCCTTTTGACCAGGTGAAAAAGTACATGGCCTTATGTTGTACATGCCAGCAGGAACATTATAAATTTCTAAAATGCAGCAACCAGCCCTTTAAAATCAAATAAAATATGAGTTATTCTTATTTTTTAAATTAAAAATAGTAAAAAATGTTATTTTTTACATAATTTATGATAAGAGAATCAATCATTCAAATGCTTTAAATGTTTGAAAAATTTTACATAAAATTTCTGATAATTTTTGCTAAACAGATAGTAATGAAAATAGCATCACATTTATTAAATAAATTTTTTAATTGTTGACAAAAAATTTTCATACATTACTTATTTTCTGAAAGATTTTATTATTTTCTTAAAAAATTATTATATTCATTAATTAGATCTCATTGAATTGATAAATAGTAAAAATGAATTTTTTACTATGTATGCATAAAAATAATATGAAACGCTAGATATACTAGGAAGGAGGTATATACCTGTATGAAGGAGGTGCTTTTTTTGAAAAATATCCAGGACTATTGGAATTATTTACAGTCACAGTAATAACATCAAAACCTACATAGTATTGCCTATGAAAGAAATAAAATGAATAAAATTTTGAACAAAAACACTGTATAAATGAACAATCATAGAATGTCCCAGCTGATTTCTAAGAGATGTGCTTCAGAAATTTTATAATAAAATCTGACTATGGGGAGGGGGAAATATCAAACATATTACCCCCCCCCCTTTAATTGGAGACAGTTATATGAGGCATAAAAGTAGTGTTGCCATAGAAACTAAGAAATGCCTTTACACTGTCAGTGGTAAAAAATAAATAGAGCAACATATATAAAGATTTATACCAAAAAATTATACATAAGACAATTATTATGTCAGAGTTTGCCAGTACTGATTGGCTTGGAGCTTAAGTGAGAAAGCATGTCATTCAAAACCTCAGTTATATAAAATCACATTATGTAAAAAGTATATCTTTTTGGAAGTCAGCTGGACCAATTTAATTTACATTTTGAATTTTTTTCATAAATAATGATTTAACCTTACTTTGGACCCCTGAGATCAATCAACAACTTATTATCATCTGAAGAAGACTGTAAAGCAACTTGATAAATTGGATTGTTTTGATGAGTCTGTGGATGATTTGCACAGCCACCACTTAATTCAGCAGTCCATTCACCATTCTTAATCTATAGAAATGAACTAAAGATTACTGTAGGAAAAAAATTATTTTGAAACAAATTATCACATTTTAAGTAACATTCAAAAGAAGTTCATTTAATAACACAGGCATTGGTACAACAAAATCAAAAGACAGAAGAATGTTTAAAGTTTACATTTCAGTTCATTACCAAATACCTTGTTAGCTCATCATAATTCCATTTAATCAAATAACATCATACATAGATATAAAAATTTGAAAAATATGACAGGAGAAAATGTTTTAAAACTTACTTTTATGTAAATATTAAAACTTGAAGAAATTTTGAAAAATCACTAAAATTCGGACTAAAAACAATATAAAATTCTAACAATTTATAGAAGCACATTTTGGCTCTCAAATATTTTTTAGAACATAATTTTTTTATCTTAGTTATTAGATATGAATAAATTCTCAAGTTCAAATGAAAATCACATTAGTATATATAACTTCTGCTTGTCTTCATAAACTGTTGAATTTTATATAATTATTTATTATAAATTTATATACATTTACAATATTTTTGATTAAGTAATTTACCAATTTTAAATCATACAGCATTTTTAACAAAATTAACTTTAACTCAAAAGAACAATAGATTTTATTCAATTCAATACTATCATTAATCAATATTGGACTGAGATACAAATATAAATTTTACTGATTTAATTTCTTTTTATCTCATGGTGACTGAATCATTAATTTAAAACATCTTATTTGGTTAACATTCCTATACAGCAATACCTTCATAAATAACTACACACGAATAAAAGATATCAATAAAAGTTACATAACACATTTTGTAAAATTACTACAAAAAAAAAATGCATACCTCTTGTTTATATTTATAAACATTAGGAATGAGAGAGAGAGTAAAAGGACATGTTGCATAAACTCTCAAAGTATAGTAAATAGTGTGAGTCTTTTCATACTGCGACACAACTAATGTGTATTTGGTAGTTCCACCTGGAGGAACAACTATCTTACACAAATAGTGTGGGCTATTGATTCTCACTCCATCAATAAAAGGTTCAGGTTCATCTAGATAAAAATTGAAATTGAATGAAATTTAACTTTGTAATAAAACTTTCTTAATACATAATATTATAAAGCAGATCAACACACAAATTGTGTTAGCTTGGTCAACCAAAAGCTTTCAAGTCTAATTTTATACATTTTGTTTTAAAGTGGTTGAAGATATTCTTATAATTACACTGATTCATAGATTTTTATTTAATATTAATATCAGAAGTAATTAAAGTCATTCGTAATATTATACATGCTATAAAACATTTAATTGCACCTTAACCTTTAACACACCAATGTTCCAATATTAGAACATCAACTTTGAAATTTTCTGAAAAATTCAATTTTTATCATATTGTTTCATAAAAATTATTTTGAAGACAAAAAGCATGGATTAAGTTTTTGAAATTGAAGTATTGTTGCTAAATTAAATAGTCTCTCTGAGAAAAAATTCTAAATAATGCATTTTTTTTCTACTTTTGATCGGGCAAAATTCAAAAATTCATATAAAATTCAAAATTTAAAAAATATTTTTATTATTTGGTAAAAGTAACTAAAAATGATTATTTTAACTATAGACTGCAAGATATGATAAAAAATATCGTTATTTTTTTTACTATCGGTTTTGAAATTTCAATGTTCCAAAAATGGAACATTGGCATGTAAAGGTATACTTTTTCACACAAGGCAGTTATTATGTTTACAGTTCACATAAGAGTGGGAAAAGGTTTCTGAATGCTAAAAACTTATAGTATGTGTCGGAAGAAAATATTTATGACTTGTCTTTCATTTCGGCTCCCTCTCTCAACTCAACCCTTTCAACCGTTTCTGGACAATCTCAAGTGAATTTCTCAGCTGCAGCAAAAGTAACTACCACGTGCGTTTGTTGATAGTTAGTGTAGATGTAGCGTGTGTCTTATTTGGAGAAGAACGTCACATAATCAGGTTTTATATTATTTTGCATTATGTCAGATAGTGAATATCCATTACACTGATAAGATGACGCATTCATAGCCATTCCTGAATGTAGAAGAGGCTTTGGAATATTTTTATACACAATCAGATGAGAAGAACCTATTAATATTTGTCAGTTTCCCCTAGAAGAAAGGGGGTGATTTACTGATGAGGAAGATATCGATGAAGATACTTTTCAGTATGTTCAACCAGTATATGTTTGTTGCAAAATCAAAATTTCTGCAAGCATAGATGATGATGAAATATGTCAGAAAAGCACAACAAAAAAATGCCTCAAGTGCAAAAAAAGATTGCTTGAGAAATGTTTTCCTAGCTATAGATGGACAATAAAAATAGTTTAGGACATAAAAAAACACACAAGAAAAAACAATAATATATTTTGTCTTTATTTCTTATTTTAAATAATTTTGGTAAATCTGTACTTTTCTAGTTTTTTTTTTTTTTTTGCTTTATTATACTATAGCTTTGAGAATTTTGATATGAAGGTTATTTGTTTATTTCTTTGTCCTACTGATGTTTTCCTTTATTGTTTCTAATAAGTGATTGTAATTTTCTGAAATGTATAAATTTCTGAGTATAAATTATATTTTCAACTTAATCTGCTTTATTTTGGAATTATATTTAAAAGTTTACTTCAGATGTGGCGCAAACAGGGGAACCTGCCCCCCCCCCCATTGGGGTACATTTAAAAAACTATGCAGGGAAAAAATGATAGATTCCTCTCATTCACACGCAAACTTTTAGTTCTTTTCCCCCATTTTAATTTTAGAATTTTTTAGGTCCATTTAAATTGTTTGGTGGGTATCATGCACCTCCCCCCTACAACGGGGGGGGGGGGGTGAATAATGAAACCCTGTTGGGAAATGTTTAATGACACCTCTTGTTAAGATACTACTTCTTAAAAATGTATATAATAACTGATTTTTGAACTTAAATGTCATTGGTCGTACTCTTAAAAAACATGTGAAAAAACTTAATGGTACCCACTAAAAATCGGAACATGCTAAAAATCTTAAAAAAAATTTTTTTTTCAAATTTTTTTCTTTTATAGATCTTATGTTTCAATTTTAATTCGATTTTTATCAAAATTTAGTTTATGTTACCTTTCAATCATAGTGCGGCGTTTAAAAGGTTAATATATGTTAAAAACTAACATCTAAGTAAAAAATATTTATTAATAAATTTTTCAATTTATATGAGCAATTATCTAATTATGATTACTCGGTTTATGCAAATCATAACTAATACTACAAATTGAACTAGCAAGGCTTATTTCAAATATCAGGAAACAGGAATAATTAATTAATGATCTTGAAAATGCCTGAACAATAAAATAAAGAATGCCTTTTATTTCATAACATTAGAGGTTTAAATATAGAAAAATTTCCTTTATACATCAGTTCATAATAAGTATAAAATTAAAAAGAATTTTCAAATTTAAAATTCCCATATCTAATTTAAATATAAAAAATTAAAGAAAACAAAATGCAAATTTCCATACTGTGATTCAATAATTTTCTTCCTCTGTTAGATTCAGCTCTAACACTTAAAGCTATCACTAAAACTTGTTATGTATAAGCAGATATAAAACTTTAAATAATAGTAATAAAGTATTTAGAAATTGTTCAAATTTTTAAGGTTTCTGTAGTTAAAAAAAATTTACCACAAGAAATTATCAAAATAGGAAGAATGTCATATTTGAAAAGCATATAAAAATATTGAACTGAATTCACATGATTTAATAATATTCAAAAATTAAAGTACTTACTAGGTATATATACTTTACGTCCGTTGTTTTTATAAACCATAACAGCTATAAATTCCCTGTTATTAGCAAAATCATCCTAAAGTCAAAATAAAGAGAGATAATTTTTAGAATTTACTACATAAAATTTGAATCATATCAAAATTATATATCTATATTAAAACATTAAATTACTTTAAAATGTGTTAAATGACTATCACAATATTTTTATTATTGGACAGTTTTTAATACAGAAAGCACTCATAATAATCTATAATGAAATTAAGACCTTTGTACAATATAATGTAATAATCCTTTAAATTGAACTGTACACAAAGTATATGAGCAAAAATTGTAAATATAGTTCCACTTGCAAAATGCATATAATTAACAGAAGCAAATAACAGATGTTTGCACATAGTATTGCTGAATTTACAAAACTGCACTAATAAACTAATTCAAACTTATTGAAGTTAAAATTAATACATGCATACATGCCACATTTTACACTAAATTTAATAACTGCATGCTTAGTTAATAATTTTATAAATTAAGCATGTACCATCTAAAAATGCTTATAGCTTTTTTTAAGGAAAAGGTTGAAATAAGTCTCATGCAATGCAATGATGTTTGATAGTGAAAATGCAATTCACAAGAGCAAATTTCAATTATGAACACAAGTTTTAAGTAAGACATTAGGTAAATGAACAATGTTTTCCACACAGAAAATTGTACAACCAATCAAAATTTGAACTAACCAGCTAGAATTTTTTTTTTTCACTCACGAGGAAGAAAAATAAATTACCACCCCCCCCACACAATTGTTATTAATCCAGTATGCCACCAAAGACCTTTCACATACTATTTTGTGGCAGGTGCTTCATAAGTGCATTTCATTTATTTTTGTATTATAACATTAATATTTTCAAAAAAAAAAATCCTTTAATTATTAAATTACAATAAAAGAACAAAAATAATCATACACACAGATCCCACAAATATTATTTCCCTAATGCTATCTGTTCTCAGTTCAATACAGTATTTAATAAAATTTAGAAGCCAGAAAGCAGGTTCTGAGTGAGTGAGTGAATATTAACGTCCCCCTGTTCAGCTACACGAGGGCTTTTTGGGGACGGTCCATGTAATTTTGAACCATAGTCAAGTAATGCGGACGACACCTGAGCTGGCACCCCCTCTCCTAACTACAACACCACACCAACGGGAGGACGTTTGAGCTCTTGACAGATTTAACATGCATCACTCCCCTACACGATGGATCTTCAGTGGTACTGGGATCAAACTCATGACATGCTAGCCACGATCCGATGCCTAGACCATTTGGCTACCGCGGTCACAAAAGCAAGTTCTGACAAATAATCTATAAGTTCACCAATTTGGCTGAGCAGACACAATAATTGAGGAAGCTTGTGAAAGCATCGACTGTAATTCTAACAAATAAGAAGATAAATATAAAGTTTTAACTGATTAAAAATGATTATTTTTGCTCGCAGATTTTGTGGATTAAGACGATATAGATGGAAACATTTTTTTATAGTTTAATAGGATTAATGATATTTGATATTATTTTGGAGTTAAATACTTTCTGACAAAAAATTTTCATTTTAAATTATTCTTCTTCACTTAAGCATTACACCTCAGAAATATTGATTAAATGATAATATGGCTAACTTAAAAAAAAAACTGCATCATAAGTCCCAAATAAAATTTTATAATAAATACTCCAATGTCTACCTGTTACAAAATAGAAATTTTTATTTTAAGAATAGCTAATGTGAAATTTTGAACTGCTTCTTGCATAACTTACATTATCAAAATAAATGCTTTTTATAGGAAGGTATTAAATATGACAAAATCCTTTAAACTGATTTTAATAATAAAAAAATACTTTCACAATAATCATAAACATTAAGATTTTTTTAAAATTCTTATGACATGAATCAATTATGGAGAGGAAAAATATAACAAAAAAACAAAACAAACAGACACAATTTTGATTAGTTTTACTGTTTAAAAGGAAGATAAACGAAAATTTGTTGACATATTTAACATAATTCTGTTATATATTTGTTTAACATCAGTCTCTTAAAGAACTGTTTCTTTTTAAACTAAGGTTAACTTTAAAAGAAAAAGGAATTGATTCCCATTCATCTAATTTCAATCTTTGTTTCAAAACTCAAGAGATTAGAGAGGAAAAAAAATCCAAAGAAAAGTTTTTAACTATTTATTTTGTCTACTGTAAAAATATATGTAGTACATTTCTATAATTATATTCAGTCAATTGGAGGTATTGTGAAATATATCAAAATAAAAATTTTTTACAATTTCTATAGGGTAAAAAGTAGGTAGGGAGGATGTTAAGCAATATTCTTAATTTTAGAAGCCTTATCAAATATGGTAAGTTATTTAGATTTAAAATCTACTCAACTATCGTTAATGTTAAAGTTATCACTTTTCAGAACAAAAGTATTTAAATTTTCTCCAACTGATAGGCAAAAGTGCTTCTAAAAATTGAATCAAATTGCATTGAAGTTAATTACTATTATATATAACTAATTATATTAAAGCCTGAAGCCCAGTGACTAAGTAGTAGTATATCACGCTTCCACACCACAGGTTTGGGGTTCAAATCCTGGGCTGCACAAGGTTGACTCAACCTTTCATCCCTTCAGTAGGTCGATAAATGGGTACCAAGCTTGCTTGGGAACTGAACACTGGGGATTTCAAGTCAAACTGATCACTTGACCAAAACATCTACACATGGACCCCAGTGCCTAAGGTCATGAAAGTTGAGATAGGCAGTGTAGGCCTTGGTCTTCATGGGCTGTTGCTCCACTGAGTTCAGTTCAGTATATATTATAGCTTATGCAAAATATTGTATATTTTAAAACACAGCCACTTAAAGTAATATGTCCAATGATGAAGGTAACTAATTCCAAATACAAAAAAAAGTATAAATCGGAAATCACAAGCTAAATTAAACTTTCAATTATTGTTATCATTAACTGATATGCAAAAAACATTTAGAAAAACTACAGAGATGTTTAAATGACTGCAAAACAAATTACAGAAGTCCCTACATTTGTGTTTTCACATAAGAAATGGGGTAAATTCTAAATATCTGTATAAAGGGAGAAATTACTGTGTAATGAAAATAATGATTGAAGCATTTTAATAAATATATTCTTGCTTTTAAATATAACAGACAAAACAGCCTACTCTTTAAAATTAAAAACATTCTACTGCAGCATCCCAGTATTAAATAAAAAAAAGAGAGATCTATAACAGATTTAAAAACTGCGATTCATAATCCCATATAAGATGTAAATAATTTTGGTACAAATAAATTTATTTTAAAGCAGGTTTTATTCATTTACTAAGTTTATTACCCTATATGTGAAGTAAGTAAATTTTTTTTATATTAAAAGAAGTCATTTCTATAAAACAAAAAAATAATAACTCAACAATGTAATACATTTTTAAATTCAAATTAGTAAAAAAATGTGTGGGTATAATTTTAACACTATATCATAAATGATCTTGAAATGAGAAAAGTATATCATTAAAAAATCTGAATTTTATACCCTATCTACTATATGACGAGTCAATAGAATCCACACTGCAGAACCTGTTGACTTCAAATCTAATAAAAATTGTGGATTGTCCCCAACACTGTAAACATCTTTCACAGGACCTAAGCCAGCTTTCCAAGATCTGAAAGCAACACTTAATTAAAATGCATTTTTAAACATTTTAAATATTGAGAAACTTAACATGGCTCTTTTAACTAAATAAGTAAAATAACATATTTTGAGTAATAAAAATATAGACAATATTGAAACAAATGCATACAACTAGATAATTTTTTTTGTTGTAAAATTTGAGTTTTAGAATATTGATGCATGGCATTAACCTGCCAGAACTAATACTTAATTATGTAATGGGAGAACTCATGTATGATACTTTCTCTCTTGGTCATTAAATTTTGCTTAATAATAACTATTTTATTAAAATATGTATTTTTAATTTTAGCTTAATGTTTATTGTAATACAATAGAAAAAGCATGATCTAAACAACTGATTAATTGTTATATATATATATTAGTTTAAAATTTAGCTAAACATAAAAATTAAAAATATTTATTAAAAATTGATTAAAACTTACATTATTTAAAAAAATCCACTTTTGATCATTCATCTAAATTAGCACAGAAATTACAAATGTATATTAAATGTGATTAAGACAAATGGGGTTATTACGCTTTATAACACATTTTTTTACTCCCTTCAAGGACAGTAACAAGAAAATCCCAGTTTTATTTCATTTCACCCAGCTTCTTCTCTATCTTGTACTCTTACAAACCATTTTATTTATTTTCTTTTCAATTCAAGCTGCTTGAATCTAAGATCTAGTAAATAAATTATGTTTCATTAAGTCTAAAGACATTTGCCTAACAAATAACTTTTTTAAAAGAATAATGTCTGTGTTCAGCTTAAATATAATTTGACAGTTTATTTCTCCAGTATTTAACAGAAAAAAAGCTCTCAAAGGCCAGGGATAGCTTTTTCTACAAACAGAGTAAGCACCTTGCATTTCATTAGAAATATCTATATTTGTCTTTAGTAAAACTATAAAAAGTTACAACCCCAAGCTCAGTAGCATTACTAATGGTTCTGTTGATTTTTTTTTATCATTGTAGAAAGTTATAATGCCTGAAAAAATTGGTTTTTCTTTGTTGGTTTGTAAAAAATAAACATACATTTCTAAAAAATGAAATTAAATAAAGAGCTATGGGGTTTGTTATACTTCCCATTTATAAAACATTCATTCTGATAAATATAATATCATAATTAACAATGGTGTGCAATTTTGTTATGACAGGATACACAGCTAATAAATGTAGAGGTGAAACACTAATTAGAAAGAAAACTAGTACTAAACAGCAATTAAAGCCTAAAAACTCGCACAGTAAGAAACTTTCTCACAAGATCTGACACAATGTACAAAAAATCACCGCCACTGTCTGCATATCTCACACTAACAAGGAAGTTATAAAACTCAGCTAGAGAAAGCAGCATTAATCAGTTATTATGGTGAACAATGTAACAATGCATTTTTTTCAATGTGAGAAAAAGTCTAATAGCATGAGTTTTCATCGGTTAATAATATTTAAAAATAAAAAATTATTAAAAATCAGCACACCATGAAAAATACTCACTGATGTATACAATACGTATATTTAAAAATTTCTGGGTTCCAGTTCAGATAAATAACATTGAAAAAATGAAGAAGTGAGTCATAATCAATCCAAAAGACACCTGTAATTTACAAATGCATTTTAAACAAAGCAGTTCTTTCTATTTAATTATATAATAATTATTTTAATACACTGAATGTAAAATAATGTAAATGAAAATTTCTAGGGTCAAGAAAATAATTTAAATAAGAGGAACATTTTAAACTTTTTGAGAATAAAACAATATAAAATATTTTACAAAAATTAAATATCATTGCTAAAATCTCACAAATCAATTACAATCAACATTTTTTTGCTCATTAAACCTATCTTCAATTAATACTAATGAATAAGACTGTGAATCAGTACAATTTATTAGACTAAAAGAAATTCATCATACTAATATAAATTCAAATAGTAATAACACATACATTTATTTATTAAAAGACTAAATGCTAAAAATATTATAATTTTTAATTTAAATCATACAGTTATAAACAGGGTGGGATTTACAAATTTCATCATCTTGAGCCAAATAAATAATTTGGCACCTCTGTCTAAAAAATGATACTTTACTATTTTCAGTTAAATATTGACTACTTTATTACTTTTCTGCTAAGTAATACAACATAAAATAAAAAAATTATGGAGTTGTAAATATTTGAAAGTTATTTTTTCTGACTCTGTAGGAAATTTGGCTCTTGTTAAATGTTCATCAAATATTTAAGTACAAAACCCAAAATACGGAACTAATTGTATATAGAGGGATAAAATAATTTGTTTCAAATAAATGTGAATAATATATTAAAGTATTTTGCTATGTATGTGATAGTTAAATCAGAATACACAATATTATTACTAGTTCCTTTTTTCTACTAGAAAAGAAGTATTTCAAACTGGGATATCATTTTTTAATACAATAAAAAGGCAATGTTAGACAATAATACTATTAAACAATAAAACTACTACAAGTAAAAATAACTTTGATAAAAAAATTAGGTAAAATATTTTGTAGATTAAATATTTTCTTAAACATTTTTTTTAAAGTTAAATTACCATTGTCAAACATTTGAGCATTGCGTGGATCATATTTTAAAGCTTCTTTTAATTGTGGAGTCCAACTTTTTGTGTCATGTTCAGAAAAACGACCTTTCCATCGTAAGTGACTCCATGGATTTTTCAGAAGGAACAATTTCTTTCCCTACAATTGAAAAAAAAATATTTTTAACAAACTATGTACATGGTTATTAAGTTCTTTATTAGTAGCCTTTTTATAATGCATATTCTGAGTAATAAGATACATATCAATGAAAAAACAATTTATAACTACATAACATTTAAAAATATTTTGTTCATAAAATTTTTAATTCAAGAAAAATTTCTGTTCTAGTTTTTAAAAATTGTCATACAAACTAATTGATTAATATGTAATATACATAGAAGCAGAAATATGGAAAACACTAAGCAAATGACTTGTACAAAAATAAATTTTATATTATATATTGCTATCTTGAAACTCATTAAATTTAAATATATTTATACTACATCATTTTTGTGCCTGAAATATAATTCTAAATATGTATTTGCATCCAATTTTTTTACTATAATAAAAAAATAAATTACCTTTTTACATAAACCTTTTCAAACAATTTTCATGAATTAACAAATTAATTTTATGCTACATTTACAAAAATCTTTGAAAAAAAATTGACACAATGGATCAAAATTCTAAGAAATAACATTTGTTATTATCCCATTTCGAAAATCACTATACATAATTTGTTGATTAAATATTTTAAGAAATACTGAGTGGTATATATCCATAGATTATAAACTAAATTGCTATTAATCTAATGTAAATCTGAACAATATGTAAAAGTACAACATGACAATTTAATTTGGTTATTTAATTTATATTGCAATCTGAAGCAACATAAAGGCATTGGCAACAGACCTTGAAACTATGGCCATGAGATGAGGACAACATTTGAAATACACCCTCCTTTCCTAACTTCCCCAAGCCACCAATGGGAGGACTTTCAGCCTTGACATTAATGTGCATCAGTTTCTCTACACAGCCAGTCTTCAGTAGCACTACAACTCAAAGGAATAATTTTAAACCACAGTCAAATGACAAGAGACATTTGAGCTGGTACCCCACTCCCTAAACTTCCATACCATGCCAATGAGGAAACCTAAAAGTCCTGACAGATTTAATGGATATCATCTCCTATACATGATGAGTCAGAATTGTTCTCTTAAAAGATAAAAAATAATTACAATAAGGATTATATTTAGCATTTGAAACATAAGAACGATTTTTTTTTAAATTCTTAAAAATAGACTATTTTAAATTTAACATTGAAACCACATTATTTCTAATAAATACAATTAATTTTAAACTTACCAAAGCTTCCTTAATATCCAATACAGCATAAGCATGAGTACTAACTAATCCTGCTCTATCTGCTTCACTTTCACTCAATGGACCAGTTGCAACTGTGATTAACACATGCCCTTGATTATGTTTGTCATATAACTTTTTAAAGGTTTCATCTTTTGGGAAAGTGGGATTCGATATTTCTATAGGTATTCTATCTGGTATCCATCCTGTCAGTGCATGAAGATCAATATTCTAAATTCATAAATAAATAAAATAGGTTTCTTAATATTGTGTATAGCTTAAAAAGAGATATACACTTTACAAAACGAAAACAGTAAAATATGTATATATTATAAATAAAATTTGTTTTCTGAATTATAGTAAACAAACTTCTATAGTCAAAAATTAAACTTTTTGAATTTCTATGAGTGTTTTACATTAAATACTTTACATTAGAATTCATTAAAATTAATCAGATTATTAATATTAAAAGAATATCTTGATCTAATATGAATGTATTTTGTTTCATTTGGTAAAAAAAAAAGTTGTTACATAGCTAAACTTATAAAGAATATTCATAACAATACACTTCTTTTTGTTAAAAAACAAATTTATAATGCACAACAATTATAAAATTAACATCATTTAGTACTAATTAACTTTAGAAAACACTTCTCACATCAATAATTTCATATAATATAAGAAATACAAATATAATTGCTATGTGAAATTGAAGATTCAAAAAAAGTAAAGCTTGGTTATATTTGTACATACAAAAAACTTCCAGCAAAATTTTTGGCTACAAATATTTTTTTATTCTAGCTACGGAAAATTCCTTTTTTTTTACTATGTAATTAAACCATAAAACAAAAAAGTTTTTAATTTTTTTCAGAATAGAGATAATATAAAGAAATAAATAATATCTATTTAAATTAATTTGTGCAGTATACTAGACAAAACTTCTTCACATCAGGTCATATCTCGCACAATATTTGAGAATGTTATGAAATCTATTATTGTATTTTTTTATTATTAATGGATTCAATTGTAAAAGAATTTTTAATGATGTAGTAATAAGCAGCAGCAAGAAGCACTACGAAAGTAAATCTTTACAAGTATAAAAAAATAATAGTGATGCCTTTTCTATCCCAGTTTTCAATGTTTAACTAATTATGCAATATCAAAGGCAATAAAATAATTTAATAAACAATGAGTAGCTTACAGAATTTGAACCAGGGAAGTCATAACCACCCATAACTTTCATGTATGCTTTTTCTAAAAGAGAGATCCAAAATTCGTTTTTGTTACTTGAAAAGGAACACAATAGCTCTCCATGAGCTCCCATTGGAAGATAATCATCTATTATAATCTGTAAAATTTAATAAATAAAATTATAGAAAATAAGAACAATATCAATAAGTATAAATTAAGGGAGCAAATTTAAAATAATACTACAACTGTTTTAAAAATTTCATCACATGAGCCTGCATCAACAATGGTATTTTAAGAAATATCTTTTTGATAGTTACTAAGTAGTAAAGCAATTAATTAAATAGAATACATATCAATTATTGACTTATATAAAATGAACACATTTTGTATTTCACATGAAATTAGAATCTCATAAATGAGAAGAACATGCAATAGATACAAAATAATAAAAAAGATTACTTTACCTTTCTTTGAACACCATTAAAATGCATTTTAATCATATATTTTCCACAAGGATTATACATAGGCTCTCCTGCTTTATTCTGAGGATAAATGATGCTAAAAATATTTAAAAAAAATAGTGAATAAGAAATATAATTTACACAAAGAATCAAACAAATAAATATAAAATCTAAATAGTTATGAGAAAATCATATATAGGAGTCATCTGTCTACAGACCAATGTTTTCATCCATAAAATGTCACATACTGATAAAAACCAACATAAAATAATATTAACGCACATTTATTTTTTGACCTTAATGATTTGTTGCTTTAATACATTTCAAATTATGGTGATACAAGTAGCTCAGAAAATTTCTACAAAATTTATCATTAAAATAATTTTTAACATTAACATAACACCTATTTAATCTACAAATAAAAGATGGATTTAGAAACTTACTAAAACATTAAAAACGTAAATGAGCAATTTTTTAATAATAGAAATAGTAGCAACCCCATAAGCTGCCAATTCCTTGATGTATATTACGCTATTCTAAAAAAAATAAGGAAAAATCACAAAATTTCTATTTGTTTGAATTTAATGAAATTTTAAAAAAAAATAAAATGTGGAAAGCTACGTGATAGAAGTGAAACTTCTTTGGCAATGTTGGTTGTAAATGCAGCAATAGATCTAATTATATTAAACAGCTGGGATAACTTACTTTAATCAAATAAAATTTGAACTTCATTCCTTGTATGAAAATAATATTTTTATTCAATTTTTTGGTATCATCATTTTTCAAGAAAGACACAATAGGTGTGTGGTGACTGAAGTAGGATATAAAAATCCTATGCTTCTAGTTAATCAAGAAAACGGATGAAACTGCATCAATCTTGGTTCTTTATATTGTTGCTCCTTCTCTAGAATCAGTATTCATTGTCAAATTCAGAATCTGTTTCACGAATTCAATGAGTGGCTTTGCTTCTTCTGAAGCAAAATTAACATTTAAGTCTCCAGTTAGGATGATTGGCTTTCAATCATCATCGGATCCAATGATTACAACAGCCTCTGGTGTGTACAGCACTAAAACTTTATGGATGAAGATGATAGCAACTGTCACAGGGTGACTTATAGACTATCGACTGGACTTGCTGCTAGTTTTCCTTTTTTTTTTCTTTCATGAAATTCTTTTTCTCTTTTTGCATTTATTCTAGGCATTTAGACTAGAATTAATTTTAATTCAACAGAAATAAAAATTAATAAAATAAACTTAATGCACCACTCACAGAAGTCACTGGGTTTGCTTACAAGATGCTATCCGTAGTGATTCTGCCGAGAACATTAGTGACATATACACAATGCCCCAGATGCTCCTGTAATGGGAAAAGCCATATAATGGTAATATTTTGGGAGCATTTATTTGTTGAAAACGGCATGTTTATTACATAAAAACTATGAAAATACACCACGTGAGTTTGTTATGAGTAGCAAGGGTTACCTGCTTAATATCTCCAATACCTAAGCGTCTTTAGTCCAAACATCAAGATGCCCCATTCCATACCCCCTTAGCGATCATCCAACTTTTTCACAGATATGACGCAAGTCACCACCCGATTTCTTTTCCTACCGCTTACACCATGGCGATGATTTGGAGGGATGGTGGGGGAAATCACTACTTCCGTTCGCTTTTTCCCTGTTACGCAAAACTGGGCAAATTTCTCATTCACTCTCATGCCTAAAGCAGTTTCACAAAATAGGCAAAAAAAAAAGTCTTAAAAATAGAGAAAATTAAAAAGTAATAAAAAACATAGTATCAGAGTTCAATATGTGATAAGCTTCAATACTTTAACATAGAATGTGATCACTTCTAACTATATAGGCTCAACAATAATGTTCCATGTTCAAAATGATAGTGTTTTTATTAACCCAAAATGTGTCAACACCTACTGATTAAATAAGAAAATTTGAAGATTTTGGAGAGTTACAGGAGACTGGTTACATGCAGCAATATATCTGCCAAAAACATTCAAATCCATTCAATTGGATTCAAATGTAAAAAATATTTTGGTTACAACTGAAATGTACAATAGTCTCTTCAAAAAAATTTTTGGAAAATTTAATTATTTTTTATTTATAAGCTTACTATTATTACTTAAAATGTAATATACAATTTGAGAGCAGTTGGAATATGTACTTATTTTTCTAATATAACTTAGCTAAAAAAAATAATCACCAATAATAAATTTGCAAAAAAATTAGAGCAGCTGTTCTGAGGATTATTATTTTTTAATGAAAGTTATTAAATGTTCACAAGTTTGAATCTAATCTTAACAATTTATTTTTCTCAAAGTAAGGGCAACAACAAGGCATTCCCATGTCTTGTTTGTATTACTGGGGGAAATCAAAATATAATTACTGGGGGGATAAATAAAAATACTTCCCAAATACAAATTAGTTTGAAAGTTCAACCTTTTTTTTATCATTTATT
The DNA here is from genome assembly GCA_019973975.1 of Trichonephila clavata. Taxonomy (NCBI): domain Eukaryota; kingdom Metazoa; phylum Arthropoda; class Arachnida; order Araneae; family Nephilidae; genus Trichonephila; species Trichonephila clavata. The sequence continues at coordinate 53,040 of BMAO01020040.1, read as the reverse complement.
TGAAATATTGTTACAATATGCCTACAAAACATTAAAAAAAGCAAACAAATAAACAAAGATTTTAAAGTCGTTAATCCAGATTTTTTTTCATTTTTTATATTCATTTTTCAGTCACTATTTTGAGGATAATTAGACATTTACCCATGTCTAAATGGAAAATTTAAGGTTATTATTCACAGGAATCTAACAAAAAAAAGTTTGAGGAGCAAAGATATCAATAACAATTTTTTCCCCCAATAATGCAAAATCTGTAATAACAATTGGTGAAAGAGCGGGGGGAAAAAAAAAACCTTTTTTATCAAAATACTTTTACAATGTGTACTCTTTGAGTCACAGAATATACTAACATATATCAGTGATTACTACTAAATGATTTTCTTTGGCTGTTTAATTTTAGAGGTATTCTCTCCCAGATGTTCGAAAATATTTTTAATCAGAATAGTGTTCAAAAATTTTCATACTGCTAGGATTTATTTACTTATGGGAGACCAATGAATTCCAGTCCAATTTAATTTTTTGACCAATTAAAACTATTTAAATTTATTTGAAAAATAGTTAGAATGCATACAAATTTAAAATTACCTGGTTATCACCTTCTTCCGAAACCTTTTCTCATAAAGAGCACTAACAGCTAATGATGCAATGAAGGAACAATCAGAAACAATAGTCTGTATAAAAATAACAATTACCAAACATTAAAATCAATGAAATGTAATAATGAATGACAAGAGGAAAAAAATGCTTACCTGTTTTATACTAAAACAATCAACTAGTTCAATCAGAACGGGTTTAGATGAAATGTCCTCTAAACGAACCCATCTATTAAATACAGTCCTTTGCTTAGGGCTTAGAGCAAGTTTACCATCCTTATCACTAAAGTTTATAGGATAAGCAAATCGTTCCTTCAAATCTATAGACATAAATGGAACATATTCTCTACCATTTACAACAGATGTAGTTCTGAAAATAAAAATATTTAAAAAAAGATAAGCATAGAAATTTACATTATATTCAATACATTCTCATTTTAATTTGAAATTAAATTATATTAAAACAATTTAAAATTATTAACACTTATTTTAATCTACCTTGAGCTATCAATTACAAAAAGGATGTTTAAAATATATATACACCATAATTTAAAAATAATTAAAAAATCATATATTTAAATCATTATCATATATATGCATTTTAAATCATATATTTAAAATGCATATTAGAATTTTCCCAACAAACAAAATTTTTTAATCATTTGACTTATTTTACAAAATTTTTATGTATAATAAAAATAACTTTTCTAAAATCTTAAAAAAAAAAACATCAGCAGGGGGGGGGGGGAGAAAAATATATCGGATTCTTTAATTGTACGACTGTTGTTATTTGCATAATGTTTCCAGTAGCTTGTTGCCAATATGAAGCTATATAAATCAAAATAATCTTGATTGTGCAGGAAATGGTATAGTTAGTACAGTAACTTGTTAATATGAACAAGTTATTACTGTAACCTCCTAAATAAAACAATAAAAATTCATAAACATAAAAAAATAAAGAACAAATTACCTTTATGCTAAGGTATTTGGATAAAACTGTAATTCGAATCTTTCTCTTAAACATATCAATGATTGTTCAATTCTAAATTATTAGCATATAGTAAAAACAAGTGTTTTTTTAAATTATAATATGCCTTTTCTTCCAGTTACTATTAAAGCATATGATTTTTACATTATAAAATAGCTTTAAAATAATCAAGTTGGTCTTATATTAGACAGCATAGACAGACTATTTTTCTCCACTCTCTTATTGGAAATTATATAAAAATAAACCTTTTTTGAGCAGCACAGATAAACCCCTTTCATTAGAGAATATTTAAATTGATCCACAGTAAGTTTTTTGGACAGCCATACAAAATATATAGCAGATATTATAAAATGTAATTCATACTTTTAAAAATCTCCATTTAGATGGATGATCCTTTCTGATAACGGTAATTCCAAATTTGATAGTTATTATTTTTTTACAAATCTAGAAATGAAGTAGCATACAGCATTTATAATTGTTTTGATTGCTTGACTGTAAAATACAGCATAGATTTTATGACACTAATTTGTACAATAAAATGAAAATAATGTTATTTACTTATTGTGAAAGACTATTTCTATATCTATACTACATTAAAAATATCCTATGATCAAATGTAATCCAACTATTTATATTGTTTCAGTATGACAATTACTTCAGAAAAATATTTCCTTCAAGCACATTACCTAAAGACACAATAAAGCTACATTTTCAGTTATCTTCGAGGGCCTGAACAGTCAAATTATTAGAGTCCTGTTTGTCAGCCAGTAATGTTCAAGTTGTCAAAGGTTTGAGCCACAGCTCTACCAAAGACACAATGTCCAAAATAATGAAAGATACTATAACATCAAATAGAACAGAATCTCCACCCAGGACACACAGAGTAATTTTGGACAATAAGGTATCAGGATTGGGTGTCATTAGACCTCAATTCAAAATTACAAAATCTAACACTTCTAACTTATATGAAATACTTCAGTAATGTAATTTAAAACAAACAAATTATTATTCTTTAACAAAATATTTGCAATTGCATATTTAATTTGCATTACATAATTATTATTATCATACCTCAGGACAGCAATTTCTTCCTTGGTGTAAGCTGAACTACCTGATACATGATGAGTTGGTGAAGGAGAAACTGGCCTCTTATTAACTAATATTTGTTTCTGACTGGATGGTTCATTTATATTCAAATGTGAAATTTCAGGAAGTGGTGAAGTAGGTGGGGACGGAGGTGTCGGAATGGCTTTCTTCTTTAAAGTTTCAGCTCTAAGGAATAAAAAAAGAAAAATGTCACAACAGATTGAGTGTTGCATATCTATTGGGACAGTTTAGATAAGGGGTCAGCTGTAACTATGGTGCCCCAAACCAATCTACACACATGAATTGGGATGCTGAATAAGAAATAGTGTAAAATCCAGTGTATAACATGCACTTTTAACAAAAAAATAAGATATAAATTTATGGGTACGTGTTATACACCAGTATAAAAATTAGAGCTTTAAAAATAAAGAAAAGATGAACAAAAAATAAATAAATAAAAATTAAGACATCTGCATAGATTGAAATACTGTTGATTTAAAAGAAACAACATTCCTTATGAACTTAAAGGGTTGTAGATCTAGAATTATACTATGTTTATCTAAAAAGTTTGGAATATAATCTCCAATAAATGACTTCAAAACATAAGAGCATTGCGCACGTATATTTCAGATTTCTTCGTAAAAAAGGGGGTGTACGTTATACTGAGAATATACCTAGAAATTAAAAATTCTATTCTTGTGGCAATGCATACAGAATTAGAGAATAGAGGTCAAGAATACAGAATTAGAATTTTACTGTACATCAACTATGCTACATTTTAAGATACTTAGAGAGTGACATAAAGTAACATAAAATATAACAATTCCTTCAACATAGAAAAAATAAAAATTGTAGATGTATTATGTATTTTTTAAACATATTTACTAAAATAAATAAAAAATATACATATTCCTCCCATATAGTTAATTAAAAAAAGTAAACTTTACTTTTAATTACATAAGTTTTTATAGAACATATAATTTTTAAAGAGAAATTCATCTCTTTTTTTTTCCATTTCATTTTTACAGTACTATATTCCATCCAAGAAAAAAAAATACTGTATGTAACGCACGGTATAGTTCCAAGACCGAAATATAGGTGCCGCCATTACAATATGGGTTTGGACCGGAAGTGTGACTGTACGAAACACTGTAGTATCGTCAGAGAGAGTTTGGATCTGGACAAGCGTGTGTCCCCATTTTCGATGTCCAATCCTGGACTATGTAAACTTTACTTATTTTCACTTATTTTCTCTAAATGTTTGTCTTGTAATTGTCTAAGTGTCTGTTCTTTGTAACTGTGCTATCTTGTATCATTAAATATATTAATTTACCCCGAGATTCTATTAATTACTTTTGGTTACCCCAAGTAATGACGCAAGCGGCAGCTACAATTGGCGCCTAAACGTCGGCCCGACCCCAGCTCTCTCTCGCTTTTTTTCCCCACAGCCTTAGGGGTGGAAGTGTTTGTCATCCCGACAATAAAAGGATTCGCACCCTGCGAATGAATATTTTCATCTAGAAAACCTGTTAACAGATAAGTGTTGTTTATTCTAAATTACCAGGCTCTGTTATTGTGTGTGTGTATAAGATTATTATTATTATTTGTAGTATACATTGTGTGTTACAGGAAAATAACATAATTGAATTTAAAGTTGATATTCATTTGTCAGTTTTCCTAATGTTTTGAAAACGAAATTTTCATTCTATCGGTTGATCTGATTAAAGCTATTTGAAGGTTAATTATTTATGGGAGCATATTTTCTTCCTAATTAAGAATTTTATGCTAATCACACGTATATGGTTTTGTTATCAAGAAATTATTGCAATTCTTATAATAATTTTTTTTTCTGTTCTTTTTATGCCTAACATAAAAATAATTCTTTTGAAAGTATATGATTGATTACGAAGTATTACTATATAACATTTGAAACCTTGTATGTTATTGATAAAGTATTTACATTTCTGTTTTTATTTAAAATTTTTGGAAAATATTTTCAAGTACTTCTACTAAGTGTAAACAAGTTTGTACTATTGATAACTTCAGTGAATGAATTAAATTATGAACAGTATTTCTATTTAAACGTATTTGAATTGTTTTTATTAATCCATTTCATGTTAACTGCTGAAACTCCTTTTGATTAATAATAAGTATTATATAAATATTATTATTTTGGTTTTGATGTACTAAATTAGAAGATAGTTGATATTGAAGAATTTGTTTTATTTTAATATCATTAATAATGATTTCTAAATTAATTATCACATTTTGAAATTAGAGAATTTTATTGTCATTCAGCTAGTGTACATTATAGTATAGAGTATTTTTTTTATATGTAAAGAAATTTTCAGATACATCAGTATTGTTAAACTATAATATTTCTAAAGTGTTTTCTGATCATTTTTATGATATATGTATTTTTTTTTGGCTAGAACTTTGAAAAAGTTTTTTACTTTGATTATGTATTAAAAATGATAAAAACGAAAATATTTTTATTTTTCCTTTTTGTGATTCATGAAATTTTTTGAATTGTATATTGTAAGAAAGTAAGATATTATTTTTTTGTGGCATAATACTGTACTATTATTCCGTTAGTAATATTTTGTCAAATTTAATTTTGGTCTGTTTATATATAAAATTTAAAAATCAAAGTTTAAATTTGTAATTGATTCAATGCTGAAAAAATTGAATCATGTTTCCAACCAGGAGGAGGGCCCCCATCCAATAGCAACGACTTCCATAGAAAAAGTATAGACCACCCTGGTCATGAAAGAAGTGCCGCCCCGGCAATCAAAGACTCATGTTATAGAAAAGTGTATAGACCACCCTGGTCTCAGAAGAAGTGCCGCCCTGGCAATCAAAAAATTCCTGTTACAGGAAAAGTTTATAGACCACCCTGGTCTCAGAAGAAGTGCCACCCTGGCAATCAAAAATTTCCTATCGTAGGAAAAGTATATAGACCACCCTGGTCTCGTATGAAGTGCCACCCGGCAATAAAAAAATCCTTTTATAGGAAAAGTTTATAGACCACCCTGGTCTCGGAAGAAGGGCCACCCTGGCAATCAAAGAATCCTGTTATAGGAAAAGTTTATGGACCACCCTGGTCTCAGAAGAAGTGCCACCCTGTCAATCAAAGATTCCTGTCGTAGGAAAAGTGTATGGACCACCCTGGTCTTAGAAGAAGCTCCTCTAAGGAAAAGAGGACGCCCCCCCCCCAAAAAGAGTACCTCCTGTTTCCGAGCCGAGACGTCAACGGAACCAGAGGGGGAGTCTGTAACGCACGGTATAGTTCCAAGACCGAAATATAGGTGCCGCCATTACAATATGGGTTTGGACCGGAAGTGTGACTGTACGAAACACTGTAGTATCGTCAGAGAGAGTTTGGATCTGGACAAGCGTGTGTCCCCATTTTCGATGTCCAATCCTGGACTATGTAAACTTTACTTATTTTCACTTATTTTCTCTAAATGTTTGTCTTGTAATTGTCTAAGTGTCTGTTCTTTGTAACTGTGCTATCTTGTATCATTAAATATATTAATTTACCCCGAGATTCTATTAATTACTTTTGGTTACCCCAAGTAATGACGCAAGCGACAGTTACATGTATTCATTGATATTGATATTGGATTTATTGATAATAGTTTATATTTAAAATATCAGTGTAGAATACACGAGGCAGAATATGAATAACTACTTTTAATAATTGTATAAACACTATCAGCTTTTCTTTAATATATAACACACAATATATTAATATATTTAACTTTACACATTTTTTCATATTCAACTAAAATTAACATTTTTTCAAAAAATGTTTGATATTTTATATAACATAACTGTCCCAGGAATGTAATTAATGAGGAAATTCCCATCACAGGAATTTTAGAATTTCACATTACTGAAACACAAATACAAATAAAATTTTATAAGGAAAAAAAATAGCTTTGAATTGCAACAATTTTTTTAACAATATAAAATGTTTTGCAGCATTTTGAATTGTTTTTTTTTTTTTTTTGTGTGTACTGAACCAATTACATCTGTGTTTGACAAATGGTGCACATGTAACAATGTTAAAACAAGGATTAAAAATTTTTACATTTTCTCATAGAAAATAAATTTTTTTTTTCATAAATTTAAAATATCAAAAGATTATTTTCAGTGAAATGAGAAATTCTTGAATTTTATAATGAAAGCTCTTCCAGTATATTTCAAATGAATAGTTTTTCTGTGTATCTTTTTCAATGAAAACTAATGTTTGAAGTGGAGGAAGATAACAAATTTACTTGAAGGTATCAAAAATATAAAACAATCTATACATAGCATATAAAACATTAGAGCCTTAAAAACATGATTTTAAGAAAATAATCATGAATAAAAAATAAAAAAAATTAAAAAAAATTTTTTTTTAAGAGGGGAAAGCACAAAATAGAAAATGATAATATGAGTGATAATCTAACAATCTAATGATGATCATTGAAGTTATTGATCCTTCATGAGCTTCATGTAGCTAATAATAAATATTTATTGATTTAAAATTTGTACAATAGAAACTGCTAAAATTAAGTTACTTTTATCATAGGATTTGTTACATATCATTATACTAACTCAGCTTGAAATATATTCTGTACCAAATTTGGTCAGGAACAAAAAATAAATAAATACAGCATCATATTTAGAAATAAGATGACAAACATTTCATTCCTTTATCATTTATATGAGAAAGGAAATAAAAAAAAAAATGTGATACAAAATATAACACATTTTATATCCAAATTTTTTTTGGATCCAATTGCATTTTCTTTTTCATATTTATCTTTGTATAAAATAACCAATTTTTTTTTGTTAAATTTTAAATGTTCTTTAGAGCAACACTTATAAAAATAACTTGTAAATGTACTAGAAGATTAGATTGTTAAAATGTATCATAAAATTATGCATATAACTCACATTTTAATCTGCAAACATTTTTTCATTAACTTAATTAGCCCATAATTAATAATATCATTGAGACTTTACATCTGAAGAAAAGGTTGAAAGGGATTGCAACAATAGGTTTTAAAACACAAATCTGAATTCTAGGTATTAATAAAAAAATTGAAAATAAAATGCATACATTCAACATGTTTAATTTACAAAGTGAATAAATATAATAGAAAAACCTTATAAATGGCAATTCACAATATTTTGATCCATTAATTTGTAATTAACAGTCTTACCAAATTAAGATAAGTTTCACAGAAAGGGAAGTTCCAAAAACAATGAAAACTTATATTTTCAAATTAAGAATTTTATGCATTGGTTATACCAGCCATACGGAAAAAAAATATTTTTGTTTATACTAATGGAATTTCTTTTTTTAGAACAGGTATTTAAAAATGATCACCATGTAATACATATACTTACCTATCCAAAGCATTTTCTGCCAAAGAAGACAATTTTGCTTGCAGACTTTTATCTTTAGTTATTTTTCGCTGTAATAGGCAACAAAAAAAAAGTCATTACACATTAAAATTGTTTCATGACAGGTATATGAAAATAAAAACAAAGATTTTAATTATTAATTTATTAAAAATATAAAAATATTATTACAGATTTTAAGCAAAGTTCTGCAGCTTGAAGATATAGTTCTGTAGCATCTTTATCATTTCCAGCTTCATCTTCTTCTAAGCCTTGTCGAAGAAGAAATTCAGCACGTTCAAGTTCAAGCCTTTCTTCATTTTTTGTTGGTTTTCTTATAGATACTTCAATTTCTATAAATTAAATGAAAAATACTTTTTATACATATACACATAGTAATTCAATATATTTAAAAATGTTTTATACATTAAACATTTTTTAAGATATAAAAGGAAATTAAAACAGGCAAGTCTTTGTAGAAATAAAAATACAGCTATTGTATTAAAATTTACAAAAATTTATAAATCTAGAAAAATTTTAATTGTTTTTTGCAATAGTTAATTTACTACTCCTCTTTTGATATGCCAAGAATAGTAACATTAAACATTATGATAATAGATGAGATTAATGTCACAATATAGCCTTTAAGCCTTATTGCTTTTAGATAATGTACCAGGTTCTCTTACTAGACTTTCTAATATTTGTAATAATGTTCAGAATTCATTTTCATTCACCAAATGCTACAACCCATGGATTAAGGGGTTACTTCAACTTTTAAGGCATGGTTTCTTTTCCAGGCAATCCAAACACACTCCTTCTTTGACTACATTTTGGAAAAATTACAATATCTGAAATGCTATTGAGAATATTGGAGATGCATGAAATGCTATAAATGAAAATAACATGAAAATCATGTGGACAAAGGTTTTATATCATTATGTTGATAATTGTTTTCCTGAAATGGAGAAATGGATATAAATACAGCAGATGTTGAGAAACTGAAATATGATTTGGACTGTGGCACACTATATGCTACTAATGTCATGGAGTGTATTCAAAAAAGATTTTTAGCTTCCTGATGACAAAACACATCAACACACAAAAAGCTTGTAAAAAAAGAAAAATTAAAAAAATTTTACAAAAAAAAAAAATTTTTTTTGAATAATCTTGATAGAATTATGCCGATTGATTGAAGAAAATGATCCAGATGAAAATGTAAGCTTTGAAACAAAGCAAAAATTACAAAATAACATTTTCTATGTAATTGCATAATATATTAAGGGGGGGGAGAAAAATGGCTAATTTACTATTAAAAATAATGTTTTCATTTTCACAATGTGAACATTATAAGCCAGGGATGCACAACCTATGGCCCGCAAAGCCTTTAAAGTTGGCCCGCGAATGTCTATTATAAAAGAAGAGTAATCTAATATGAAATGGACCTTTTTTAATTAAACAGAAAAAATTGCATACGAAAATAGTATTACAGCAAATAAATGTTTTACAGTTGCTCATTAAATATTTTTTTTTCAATTTATTATGCGGCTTTTCAATATCTTTCCTTCATGTCTATCAGAGAGTATGAGTTTTCGTATAGGAGAAGCTCGCGGACGTGGTATACTAGAAGGTTAAAAGAAGTAAGTTTCCAGTATGATTTGGCCTTTTCTTGCAGACATAGCAGGCCATTTGAATGACTTGAACACAAAGCTACAAGGAAAGAATCAATTTATTTTTCAATTGATAAGTAACGTAAAGGCATTTAAACAAAAATTATGTTTATATCAAAACCAGCTGAAAACTAAAAATTTTGCACACTTTCCCTACGGCCAAAAAATGCATGAAACATTTCCACACATGAAGATGCAGTATGAGGAACAAATTCAAATCTTGCACAACGCATTTGCTGATCAATTTTTAGATTTAAAAAGTGCCAAACGAAAATTGATGTTTTTTCTTCTCCATTTTCTGTTGATTTAAATCTAAAGGATGAGAGTATGCAGTTAGCCTTAATTGATTTACAGAATTCTGATGTTATCAAAAATCAATTCAAAGAAAAATCGATATTAAAATTTTATAAAAACTTATCCGAGGATTTTTTGTACTTAAAGCAAAATGCAGCTGCATGCCCCACTTTCTTCGGCAGCACTTACATTTGTGAGCACTCTTCCTCACTAATGAATTTAAACAATCAAAAATAAGAAATAGAATAGCAGATGAGAACCTTTCTTCTGTTCTACGTATTGCCACAACAATCTTAAGCCTGACGTAAAATCAATAACTTCAAATATGCAGTTCCAGCCATCTCATAAATCTTACAAATTTTAAGTACTAATTTTTTTCAAAATTTAAATTGTGTTCTCTATATAATTAGCAAAACTTTTCTTTTGTTATATTGTCACGTAGAAAGGAACAAGGCGATGTTACCCAATACAAGATTTATTTTGTCGTACACACAGGCAGCACCACAACTGAAGACCTATCCAGCTGCAGTACTTTTATAAACCTGATGGAGAGTTCTAGAATAACTACAGGGGAAAGATTAACATAAATTCAATTTATATAATTTGCAAATGTCCGTTATAATAAATAATGAAAGTCATGATTAAATTTAACAAACAAGTATCTGGGAGGCTCGAACCCGAGCCACCTGCATGGTAGAGCAGTGCTTTAACCATTCAGCCACTCAGAGCGTATCAGTTCGTGATAATATAATTTCAAGTTTGCCACCTTTTTAGCAGGAATTTTTTTTTGAGCCAAAGTATTTTAATCTTTCTGAAAGTGTTTGTGTTTCATTCATTTATCAACTGCATAATGTGTACCTGAGTAAGTAATAATTGTGATAAAATGCATAAACATTGTCATTAAAACAGTGTTTTCACGGTTGTTACATATTTGCCATCGCGTAATACTTTGGCCCTCAATATGATTCTATTAAATTTTTTGGCCCCTCATCCTAAAAAGGTTGTGCATCTCTGTTATAAGCAATAAAAGTATTCATTACTATTATTATTATTTACTTTTCACAGTTTTTTTTATAATTTTTTTAAATGAATATTTTTACTTTAACAAAACTTGATAAGAACAAATTATTTATTTCCCTATATAAATAATGTTTCATTCAGCACCAACTCCCTTAGTGCATAACTATTGAGCACTCATTAATTGTACAAAGTGAGATATTCTTGAACAAACATTAACTGAAAATCAATGAATTTGTTGTCAAATAAAGAAAATTACAGACAAAACATTCTCAGATGCTAATATTTCAATAAATTAAAAACTTCACAGTTTAAAAATATGTCTAATTTTTCTCAAAACAATGTATATGTAACAAATGCAACATACACATAAAAATAGAACAAGATTTGAATATTCATATACATTTAAAAAAAAGAGAATATACTACATACTTATTTTATGCAATTCTTCAGCTCTTTTTATATATTCACTAGCTTTTTGTAAAATTCCAGCTATCTGAGATCCAAGAAGATAAGCAGAATTAAGAGTTTGTGCAGCAGTCTTAAAAAAATCCAAACAGACAAATTGGATTTAGTGGTAATAATTAACATTTTACCAAAAAAAAAAAAAAAAAAATTTAGAAAAACATTTAAATTACATGCATGCATATTTAAATGAAACATAGAAGAAATAGAAAAAAGGGGTTATAAAATGGATTAAAAAAGAAATTTTTCTGATAATAAAGTTTTATTAATACTTACACAAGGCAAAATAGAATAGATAAAATATATTTTTTAGAAAATCAAAACAAATGTTATAATTTGCCACAAGATAGCAAAGAAACATGTTTATATCATAGACTTAATATTTTAAATTAATTATTTTTAGAAAAGCAATTTACACATGCAAAAAAAAGAAAGATTTTTAAAGTATGTATGTAAAGTCAGTGCAGACTAAATTCATAATTATCCATCATTTCTTTAGTATAAAGCTAATTTTTTAAAACAAGATATCAATCATTGGCATGGCCAAGTAATTTTAGCGTGTTTTTCACACGTTGTATTTTACAATAATGCAACTAATGAACTTTTTACTAACAGAAAGTAGTACTGTACCACTAACTTTTTTTGTGAAGATTTCCTCCAAAATGCAGGTAGATTTTTTAAAAAAAACTTTTTGCAAACAATAAATTTACTAGGTAATATTTGAGAAAATTTTGTTGTAAACTAGCGAAATTCAGGAAAATTTGTAGGAAAATTCGGGAAAACTATGGGAAAATTTAAATATGATTCGGCTCATCTAGGGCACAAATGCGACCAAATGCCGAAAACCTGAGGTCAATTGGTTGCTTATTGGATGAGAAAAAGGAAGGACAAAATATGGAACAAAGACGAAATTTGTGTCCTAATAGCGCTTTTGTTCCACTACATGAAAAACGTGCTAAAAAATACCGCTATTGAGCAATATTAGAAACAGAAGAGAAAAAGATGGTTCCTATTCTGATGAGAGAGTTATCGCATATTAATGAAATAGTTTTGTATGGTGTAATATTTATGAAAATGAAGGTACTTATGTATTATCACTACCTAACAGCAACATTATATGAAACATGATTGCTAACTCACCACATACAACACGTACAAAATTGGGGTTGCTAACTTGATGAGTTATCTTGAACCATGTGTGGTGATTGTTGTTATAATACATAAGTATCAAAATGAATATGCAATAATAATATTAGCAGAAAATGAGGTACAGTTCACTTGAAAAAAATATGATGACAAAAAGAAATACATATAAAAAATCTGCTAAAATAGTAGATACAGATAATCCTTAAAACATAAATAAATTTAATTAAAAAAATCTTTTATGGAAAAAAGTACTTGTCCTATTTAAAGACATATAATTTATAAGGACATGCATTCACAATTTTATAGAAAAGAAAATCTGATAATAGAACACACACAATATTTATAAATATGACCACAAAAAATATACTTTTGAGATAACCCTAGGCCAAAGATTAACCACCAATTAATTTAATACAGGTAACAATTTTTAGCATTACAAATTTGTTCACATTCATTAAGGTTATCATTTGTACGAAAAATAGAAAGCACCAAAGTAATTATAGGTAAAACGGCATGTACAAAAAATATATCAATGATAAATAAAATAAAAGCATAGTACATAAAAATTTCTAATTTTATCATTAATTGTAATTAAAAGAAACAAAGACCCTTCAGAATTAATTTAAGGTTGATGATTACAATTCATGACGTTTTGGCAAATAAAATAAGGGAGAAAAATTCTCACAATTTTATTTCACAAATCGATACTGATATATTCTAATTTCTACATTCTAATCTTAATCTTTCAGCTGTATTACTCTATAATGGAGTACTAAGAAACATGACTTGAATCCAGTTTAAAGAAATTAACATTTGACCCATTAATTATTTACAGAATATCTGTTAATGCAAACTTACTCGATAGTAATAAATAGCGGCGTCGAAATTTTTCTGTTCTTCAAAATCTATAGCTCGATTAGCAAATTCAATAGCGTCGGCCTCAGCTTTTTTGCATTCTTCGGACATTTTTAGCTCTTTGATTACAGGCAATGTGGGCAAAAATTAGACTACTTGAAAAAGTCAGTTAAAAAATGAATACATTAGTAAGCAACTTTTCCGGTGAATACATTAAGGAAAATAAATTACAAAAGTACCGAGAGTATTAAAATGAAACGATTTGATAAATAAACATTTTCACATGTCAGATCAAACAGTTTCGGTTTCCGTTAAAATTTGAGTAGAGTAGAGATGTATTGTGCTCTCAGCTTATTCATTTGTTTAGTTAAACTTTTGAACAGAGTAGAAAATTCCCAGCCAGTTTTCAAAAATTATTAAATATTGTAAAGAAATTTATTAAGGTTTCACAGATGTTTTAAATTGTGTATATTTTTCATCATAGCATTATCCAAGCGTTGAAGGAAATATGTTCACAGTAACATGAATTTACTTTCAAAATTTGGCAACGTTGTTGCTAATTATTGTTTTGAAAAAGATCGATCGCTATTTAAAAGTACATCGGGGTTGTGAATCGGATTAGGGGTCTGCGATGAATCAGACTTAAAAAACACCCGCTACTTTATTAGAAAGCGCGTGGATGTTGTTATGACTTTTCACTCTAATGCAGTCCGTTTTCGTCGCAGGTGTTTTTCGCAAATATTTCCTTGAAATTTTTTCAAGGACTTGACAGTTCTAGTTTGACAGATGTTGCATGATAAACCTTCTTTAGAGTATACACAAGTTATGAAATTCTTCCGGATAATTTTATATCAATTTTCACGAATAACGTAATTGTGAGAATTTTTGAGATAAATTTTTCGAGATCCGTTCCAATTCTGCATAAGATGTATGTGAGAATATTCATACATGTGTTGGCGAGCTGTGATATCAGCTGTTAAAATTGGCGGGTTCTAAGACATACAGGTCTAGTTTACGTAGGAGATTGGATGACTGGAGGTTTCTGAGGAGCAAAAGAAGGAAGAAAGTTGTTGCAGGAGAAATTGATATAACGTAAGTGAAATGAATACTATAATCTTTTATATAAATAAAATTATGATCCAAAAGAACATACTGTACTTGATTTCTGTACACCAGACAAAGAAACTTTTCTCAGCAACTTGAACAGCTTTTTATTTTTATGCACAGTTATCTCATGATTTGAAAAGTATATGCTTATGATGTTGCATTTAAATAGCATATGTATGATGCACACTCTTCATTTTACTTTATAGTGATTTGTTCTTTTGAAGGATACTTTGAATTTTCATTGTACATGTGGGTTTAGTTTATAATATTACCCCAAAACTAGTGAAATAGCTGTGACTTTCGTGTTTTGTATGAAAACCAAATAAAATAATATTTTGTCAAAAATATAGGGCTTGCTATCAAAAATTAAATATTTCTAATTAATGTTAGGAATTTTGAGGAGCTTTTTGGGAAAACCTTTCAAGACTGCTTTTTGTTGGGAAGTATAAGTATTGATTTCGACCTGGAAGCTATAAAATATCATTTTATAAAAATTATCTTTTGAACCATACAGAAGGTTCCAATTTAAGAAGCAGAAGGTTGAAATTAATTCTGTATGGAACTAATTCATATTCATCAGAAATAATTGGATCACAGGTCACTGAGTAATTGTAATGCAATTTAAATATAAAATATAATTTACATTAACTATTGTTGAGGTAGTTAGAAAGAATTTTTAAATGTATTCTGTAAAGTGTTATTCAAAATGTACTATGAAGCATGTCAAAAAATATTTTGAATTATAACTATGTATGGGTTTTTATATAGTCTCTTTTGAAAGACTATCTGTATTAATAATGGAAATTTAATTAAAATTATTAATTAATGCTCCTTATCTATTAAAATATTGGGTTTTTTTTGTTCATTTTTAGGGATTTTTTTTAAAAAAATTGGTGCTTAATTATATGTACATGCATACATACACTCACATATATAAACACATTATTTAATTTGATAAGAAATGCATTAGAATTCTGTTTCTACATCTTTCCAGACAAAGAAAGAAATTTTAAAATAATATTTAAAAAATGAGTTCCTTCTCAATATGTTTAGTTATCAATTCGATAAATTTCTGTAATTTTTCTTAGTATCATTGCTAGCATATTTAGATTTTTATTGTATTATATACTAATATATATGTGTGCACACACACATGCCTTTTTAGGAGAAGCTTTTAGCACATATAGTTTTAGAAGTCAATTTTTGTATAACATAATTTATGTTTATTTATAATTTAATTAAATTTTTAAAATTTTTTATATTTGTTTTATTTTTATTTGTTTTATTTATATTTATTTTATTTATATTTATTATTTTATTTTTATTTATTTTATATATATTTGTTATTTATAATTTACTTTTTAATTTTCATTTAACTGTGAAGCATCATATTTGTCATAGTGTTTTGTTTCTGTACCTGAAAATAACATGGATTAAATAAATAATTGAAATTGAGTTATTGCAATATTTTTCTTCATTATCATATATCTAACTATATCTATCTATCTAACTAATATCATATATCTAACTAAAAATATATTTTTATAATATATTAACTAAAAATATAACTAACTATAAAATATAACTAACATATATATTTTTCTAAAAAAATCAATGTCCATGTTTCCATAATATTTGGTATTGTGATTATCTTTAAATTGGAAAGATGTCACGTGAAATATTCTAATTTTACAGTTTTAAATAACATCACATTGGTGATAAAAGAGGCAAACAACTTGCGTATTGTAAAGTATTTAAAAAAAAATTTCGTTGATTAATAATTCACTTGAAGCCAAGTGGCTGAGTGATAGTGCATCACGCTTCCCCACCCCAGGTTCGAGGTTCAAACTCCGGACTGGGCAAGGTTGACTCAACCTTTCAACCCTTCAGTGGGTCGATAAATGAGTACCGAGCATATTTGGGAACTTAACACTGGGGATTTTGCATAAGAATGACCACCTGGCCGGAACATCTGCTCATGCACCTCGGGCTCAATGTCGCGTATACTGATATGGGCACAGTTGGCCTTGACCCTCATGGGCTGTATCGCCACTAAGTTAATTTGATAATTCACTTATAAACTTAGGTTGATTCTACAATTATGTAGTCAACTAAACATCCTAGACTTCAAAATTCATTTCGGGACTTTTCTTTTGTTGCTAAATTGTGTGATGTTTGGTGACCATATCACTTTTAGTATTATTGTAAAGCATTTTCTCCTTCTTTTGCCTGCAAACAGTCTTTCCGGTTATAATGCATTTTTGGTGGAGTGAACAAAGTCCGCGAATTTTCCTTAAAAAATACAGACTCGTGTAACGGTTATGCATGTAGCCATTTGTTGTACAATCCGAAACCCGACTTTCTCGAAATTTTGAAATACTTTGCAAATATTCAGGGTTTGATTTTTAATGAGTAAAATTACATATTAATTCGCTATCATAATGTAAAAGAAGTACGGAATATATATATATACCGATGTTGTAGAAGGAATCATGAATATTGACGCTTAAAACCTATCTAAGTAAGCGACTCGGTGGCGCAATCGACTAGAGCGTTCGGCAGATACCTGAAAGGCTCCCGGCTCGAATCCCAGCACAAGCGTTGCAGGACAATGAATTATTATTTAATTTCTTACTAATACCTTCTAGATGTTTCTTTACTTTACTGGAATGGCGTTCCAGAATATTCCATTATGCTATAAAAGAGCCAAGAGCTCGACAAGATGGCCAGTTCCTGGTTTTGTAACCTAGAATGCTTCATCAATAAGTACTTGGGATAAATTCAATACGTATCTACGTTTCTTTATACGTGACAATATACTTAAAACACACAGGGATGCACAACCTGAGGCCCGCATGCCAATTTTTGCCCGCGAATGTCTATTATAAAAGAAGAGTAATCTAAAATGGAATTGACTTTTGTTAATTAAACTGGGAAAAATCGTACTTGAAAACAGTCTTACAGCAAATAATTGTTTTACAGTTGTTCATTAAGTCTTTTTTTCAATTTATTACGCGGCTTTTCAATATGTTTCCTTCATGGCTATCTGCGAATACGAGTTTTCGCATAGAAGCTCGCGGACGTGATCACCGGAAGCCATTATTTCTTCTATCGCTTGGTCTGGATACAGAGACGGTCGAAGAACAAATGCGTATTCACGCACGCGTGCCGGAAAAATCTTGATTCGAAATTATGCTCAGCCAATCAAAAGTACCTATCGCACTCACGTTTTTATTCATAGTGAGCCCTTACCAATAACAACTTTAACTTCAACTGACCTACAACGATCATTCTTTTAAATAACCCCGTGGTTTTGTTAGTAGATCGGGAATGTTGAAATCGCTGTCACAGAACGAATCTGATATTCTTTTTTGACTTCGCATTTTTAGTCTAGTTTCCAGTGTGATTTGGCTTTTCTCACAGACATAACAGGTCATTTGAATGACTTAAGCACAAAGCTACAAGGAAAGAATCAATTCATTTTTTAATTGATAAGTAACTTAAAGGTATTTAAACAAAAATTATGTTTATTTCAAAACTAGATGAAAGCTAAAAATTTTGCACACTTTCACTACTACCAAAAAATGCATGAAAAATTTCCACACATGAGGATGCAGTATAAAGAACAAATTCAAATCTTGAACAATGCTTTGAGGATTGGTTTTTAGATTTAAAAAGTGTCAAACAAGAATTGATGTATTTTCTTCTCCATTTTCTGTTGATGTAAATCTAGTGGATGAGAGTATGCAGTTAGCTTTAATTGATTTGCAGAATTCTGATGTTATCGAAAATCAATTCAAAGAAAAATCGACATTAGAATTTTATAAAAACTTTCCCGAGGATTTTTCTTGCTTTAAGCAAAATGCATCTGCATGTGCCACTTTCTTTGGCAGCACTTACATTTGTGCAAACTTTTTCACTAATGAATTTAAACAAATCAAAAATAAGAAATAGAATAGCAGATAGAACCTTTCTTCTGTTCTGCGTATTGCCGTGACAAGTCTTAAGCCCGACATAAAATCGATAACTTCAAATATTCATTCCCAGCCATATCATTAAATTTTACAAATTTTAAGTACTAACCCCCCCCCCCCCGGGCCGGTGAATTTTCGTAATGCAGAAAATCGACAGCGGCCATGTCGTATGATTATACAGCATGTAAAAGATCCTTAGAATGTCTGTTTGGCTTGGGCGTTCTCGGCAAAATTAAATCCTAGTACAAGTTCGCATCGTCAGAGCTCAGGTGCCTCCCTCTGTGGAGGAAACTGGGCGTGAAAATTACTTGCGGCGATTGGTATCCGCCTATATGGTGCCGCACTAAAGAGTGATACCAGCTCCTGGGGATGTACTAGGTCTGCAATGGTAAAATTACCAATCCGCAGCCCCATTGGATAAAAAAAAATTTCTTTCAAAATTTTAATTGGGTTTTCTGTATAATTAGCAAAATTTTTCCTCTGTTAAAAATGTCAAATATGCCACCTTTCTAACAGGAACCTTTTTTTTTTTTGAGCTAAAGTATTTTAATTATTCCGAAAGTGTTTGTGTTTCATCCATTTATCAACTGTATAATGTGTACATGAACAAAATAAGTAAAGTAATGTGATAAATGCGTATTGTCATAAAACAGTGTTTTCATTTTTATAACATATTTTCCATCGCGTAATATTTTGGCCCTCGATATGATTCTATTAAATTTTTTGGCCCCTCATCCAAAAAAGGTTGTGTACATCTGACTTAAAACCTGAGTTTTTTTTTATTATAATGTTTCCTCTGTCATGAGCGTCATGGACAGCAACAATTCGGTTTTGGCTAGATATTTATATAAGGTATTATATATAAGGTATTTATATAAGGTATATATATAAGGTAACCATATATTTTATCATTCGTTTGGTAAAATATGTCCTATTTCTTCTAGATGGATGATAATGAAGGAAATATTGCTTACACTCGTCGCCCGAAATAATCTTATAACGGTTCAATAATGTTAAAATCTTATATTTAAGAGCACCTAAAGGCAATGGTTACATTTCATCCTCATGTTCACTTAACTACCTTGCGTTCCTATTTCTTTATGTGCGGGAGCATAATCCGTCTGATACCAGTGGAAATTGTCTGCACTGTTAGATGAATGTGATCTTGAGTATGTTTAAATAGGTTTGAGCTAATATCTATTTTCTTCAAAATGGCTTTAAAAATGCCAAGTATAGCTCTCGCATCATCAAAGATACGTTTGCATACTTAACATATGGAATTAAGATGAAGTACTTTTATCGCGCGAGACGTTGATACTTCCTATAGTGAGAAACAAACCGGAAGACCTTTCGACCAAATTGTATCTCTCCTGTAATTTTTTTTTCAATGGGGCTGTGGATTGGTATTTACCCCATTGCAGACCTGTTACATTCCCCGGGAAAAAGTATACATTTTTAGTGCGGCACCATATAGGTGGTATACCAATCGCCACAATATAATTTTCACGCCCAGTTTCTTCCCCGTAGGGAGGCACCTGAGTTCTGACGACACGAAATGGTTCTCAGAATTTAATTTTGCCAGAGCACCCAAGCCAAACAGGGACAATAGGGATCTTTAACATGTCGCATAATCATACGACATGGACGCTGTTGATTTTCTGCATCATAAAAATCCAACTACTTGGGCTAGGTTCGAACCCGCAAACTTGAGAGTACACGGTCTACGACATACTAACTACGCCACCCAGCTGGCTCTCTCCTGTAATTAAAGTTCCAATTTTTTTTCTTATGCATTCTGCTTCGCTGTAAATGTTCTCTTGCATTAATATCAGCAATGAAGGATTTGCGATTTGCTACGTGACCTTAAAAATTTAATCTGAGAAGCTCCCAATGAATTAGCTTCCTTTCAATTAATTTAATAATTATTGCTGGAAGTCTTCAATCTTACTTCTGTTTGAGCATGAAGGATTCTCCCGCATTATCAGTCTCTTGAAAAGTGAAACCATGTTAAACTACTAAAATTCGACGTTCCTGTAAGCAAGAGGAATGATTAACAAGTTCTGTTGAAAACTATAATGGTACTTTTCGTTGGACTCTTACATTTGTTTAAAACATACGCCATTCTTTACCATTTATTTTCTTATAAGCATTTAGAGGTTGGGCCTGAGAGAGAAATAATGATGAAAACCATTGGTGCTGGGGAGGGGGGGGGGCATCGTCATTTCCGAGTAAAAAGAATTCTTTCTCCGTTTAGTAAAATACCCTGATATGCTCAATTTAAGGTACGATGTAAATTTTAAGCCAGGGGTCGTCAAACTTTTTTGATCATCGCCCCCTTTATAATTTTTCGAAATCTCCATAGACCCCCACAATTGTAATTTTCAGGTAATTAAAATACGACTATATATTAGTCTAAATATTTAATAAATCAGAAACAGTAAGTAAAGTAGCTACAGATTTTTTACTTCTTAATGAGATGACTGTGCCTGGTGTTTCTTGGCAAGGTTCGCTATATTGGGTTCGAAATTAGTCAATTTTAACCGTAAATCCCCTCGAAGCTCCACATTTAATTTATTTCTGTTTTTAGTTAAAATTGAATTAACGTGACTGAAACCGGCTTCAACCATATACGAACTTGGAAACGCCAGCATAAATGCCTGAGCCATTTCGTAAAGTTTCACATATTTTTGCTTTATATTTATATTAGTCCAAAATTTATGTATTGTCAAATTTTTAATAAGCGTTTTTGCTTCAAGATCGGACAATAGTTCAGCAAGCTCATCTTGTATGTTGATGTCGACGTTATCAATTTGCGCCGAAAATGGCGCAATAATCCAATCAGGGATGTCGATGTTTTCCAAATCAACAAAGCGCAGTTTAAAATCGTCGCTTAATTTTTGAAGATGATTTGTATATATTTCCAAGGTTAAGTTGTGACGTCACGGTATACATACGAAAACCCATAAGGAAAAAAGGGGCAGATTGTTTTCTGATTTATTATTTTATTTTCTATAAAGAATATAATATTAAGTCAATTATAAAAATATTTTAAATTTTTACGTACGCAGTTAGACATGTGTGATTTGCGTATTAAGAACTGTTTTTCCTTCGAGTCCTAATAGACCCCCATTCGACCCCTTGGGTCAGATAGACCCCATACTGTTGTTAAATAGACCCCTAGGGGTCTATATAGACCACTTTGGCGACCCCTGTTTTAAGCAGATAGCCATGAAATTGCAGAAAAGGGGTTATTGCGTATCTAACAGTGAACATGCAATTCAGTAGAAAAGTGATGCGTATGCAAATGTTATGAACAAAATGCCATAGGCGACGGGAGTGTACGCAAAACGCGTGCGGTCGGTCCACGCAGCTCAAGACTACAATAAAAGGGAGGCGCAATTAAAGACATTCTCTGTAAGTGCAAGTGAGTTTTTTCGTTAAATATGGCTAAAAGTAATCACCTAGACGACTTCACAGGCTAAAAAATTATCGGAAAGTTGGAGGAGGGACGTACTTTGACCAGTGTAGCTGAAGAGTTTGGAATCGACAAAAGTGTCGTTTCGCGCGCTTCGAAAGCCTTTCAAACCATATGTACAGCTATTGGAAAGATTGGTGGTAGCCTCCTTAACAAAACAACATCAGTGCATGACCGATAATTGTACTGCAGGAGAAAAGAGCCCAATACCAGTCAGCAAGCGCCATTGCTCAGCAACTGTGTACAGCAACAGAGCAACAAGTGTTGTAGTTTATTGTGGCCAAACGGGCCTTCAGAAATGTGACCTATTCTCCCAACGTCCCGAATGCTGCATCCCTTCGTTCAGAGTGGTGTCCTGGACGTTCCGTTTCGGTGGAAATTCCTTGAGTTGTTGTTATGCTGAACTGTCGAACTGAGCTCTACGTTTTCGACAAAGGTTCTGTAACCGGAGATCGCTGTTGTTAGGGAGGTGATCCTTCCCCATGTCTGTTTGTTCCGATGTGTTATTGGACCAGATTTCGTTTTTATAGATGACAGTGCACGTTCACACTAGATTGTTGATGTTCAGTAGCTACTGGAAAGTAAGAATATCACTCGAATTGATTGACCAACGTTTTGCTCCTAAATCAAATCCCATACAACATGTGTGGAATGCTTTGGGGAGACGCCTTGCGACTCGTTTACATCCTCCGGGGAACGCCCAACAACTGAAACAGACGCTGATTGAGGAATGTATACTCTTACTTCAAGAACTGTTGGGTAATATGGTTTGAGTATGGAGAGATGGTGCGAAGCAACGGTTAAATAAGGGGAAGGCATATCCCATACTTTCGAACATCTGCTTGTTGTTCTTCCTCTTGGACAGACAATCATGTGTAACGATACTATGAGTTCAATAAAACTGTTTTGTTTGATTCCATACTCCACTATCTACCAATAAGTATTTGGACACCCATGCAAATGAGGATATCTCTGATCCTGATCTACGTCTCACGCCTACTGTACTTAAATATCGTGGAAGAATCAGCATTGGTATTAGTCGCATGCAAGATGCCGCGAAATTCAGAGCTTTCTGACTTCAAGAAAAGCGTAATTGTCGGATATCATATAAATGGCCGATTCTTAAGAAACATCTAGTGCAAACATTGCAAAATCGATAGTGGCTTTTGTGATTAAAAAGTGGAAGGTGAGTGGGAATTGTCGGATTTTGTTTTGACACGGGAGATCCACGAAACTAAGAGATAGAGACCGAAAAGTGCTGTCCAAAGAAATTCGGAAAAACCACCCGAAATCAATGGCCCACATACTCCAGGAGTTCCAACAAGCATCCGGTACTCTTGTTTCGATAAATGCTATCCGCAAGGAAGCACATTTGCTCTGTTTTTAGGGTTGTGTTGCAACCCGTAAGCCATTGATTAAATAAATTATAGTTTGAAAAAAAACTAAAAAACACGCTTTTATACTGAAGTGAACTAAAAAGTAAAAAAAATAATTCTTAATAAAGAATAAAATGATTAACGAGAAAATGAATCATTGGGGTAAAAGCGTGGGGTGCTTTGTACTACATTTTTACACTAATTCAGCTTTTCGGAATAGAAGTTAGAAATTATAACAATTGATACATTTATAGAACACCCCACGCTTTTACCCCAATGACATTCATTTTCTCGTTAATCATTTTATTCTTTATTAAGAATTATTTTTTTTTTATTACTTTTTAGTTCAATTCAGTATAAAAGCGTGTTTTTTAGTTTTTTTTCAAACTATAATTTATTTTTCATTTTTTTAGTTCGAACTATAATAAAAGCGTGTTTTTTAAACTATCATTTATTCATTGTTGAATTTATCCTTGAGTTTGATATTTGAAGCTGGAATCACGTGGCTGTAGAATTAGTCTTGCTCTAATTAATTAACGGGTCTGAAGTGTATTTATTCTCTCTGTTTACGAGGCCTCGGATGAGTCCCGTATCGTTATATTAGATTCCGTCCGTTTTGAACAGGTCAAACAAATAAAAGTGTGTAAAGAAGAAAAGTTCGAAGAAATATTTTTTTTAATGTACCATGTTTTTATAACGGACTAAAAATTATAAAATTCCTCCTTTTCGTTCTTGTTTTCTTTTTTCACATTTTCATGCATTGTCATCGACTTCTGAACTATGGTCCAAATTTCAAGTCTCTAGCTCCTCGGAAAGTCACACAGTTTAAAATCAATTACAAAATTCCACCCGGACAGACATTAAAGAAAGCGAGTTAATAAAAACATGGTAATATGAAGTGTCAATCGTTTTTTCACCCTTTAAACGTGTTCCTTTCATGTTAATTCGTATCATCACTTCTAAACGTATTGCTTTATAAAAATAAAAAATATTTGGCAGTTAGAACGCAAATTATTTTTTTTTTCACATACACGAGCCTTTTTTTTTTATTTTCATTTTCAGAAAAATGTTTATATTGTAATGAGAAATTGATAACACACACCCACCTTCCACTTTCTCAGATACAGAACACTTTTTTTTTTGTTTTATTTCTATTAACTCTCTGCAAGTGTATTTTATATCGGCAAGTGTATTTTATACTTGCATACAATTAGCTTTAAATTCAAAACACTTGCTATAGGGTTACACCTTATTCTTTTAGTCGCTAAATCTGAAATAAGTCGCCAAATCTGGAAATGATGTATGAAATTAGCCGCCATATCTGAAAATGGTATATGGAACAAGTCGCCAAATTTAAAAATGTTATATGCAATATGTCGCCAAATCTGGAAGTGGTATCTGGAATTGTCGCCAAATCTGATTATCCTTATTCCTGACGATCCTGAAAAGGACAATAGAACATAATTATGAAATTATTGTATTGTCATCGGTCCTTGACAAGTGTGCGAAATTTCGAATGAATCCGACCTTTTTAAGTGGGTAAAAATCGAGTTCTAAGATTCCGTTACATGCAAGTGAAACTTATAAAAGCGTGTTAAAAATTCAATCGCGTTGCTCTGTTGAGATGGTGCAAGGCACTTCAAAATTGGACCTTATATGGGCGGAAACAGGTTCTCTGGAGTGATGAATCAAGGTTCAATCTCTACCAGTTAGATGGATGAGTCTGGGTTTGGCGTATATCTGGAGTAAGACTTTTGTCAGAATGCATTGTGCAAACAGTAAAGTTTGGTGGAGGTGGAATTGTGGCCTTGGGTATGTTTCTGGTGGTATGGACTGGGACCCTTGATCCCAATTCATGGTAAGCTCAATGCCTACACCTAATGCACTTTTCTACGATGAGACAATTTTACGGGTTGGACCATTGTTACTTCCAGGATGACAGCTCCATTTGTCATGTTGCAAGGTTCACCAGGGTTTAATATAATGACAGTAGAGGGAATCGACTGGACCGAGCTTCATAGAATCCAGAGTTGAATCATTTAGAAAACCTCCGGGACGAATTGGATCGCTGAATCAAGGGATGCATCAACCTTCCAAAATCGGTGAAAGAACTTACATGTCATTTCCTAGCGGAGTGGAAGAAAATATTACAGTCCATCATCTAAAAACTTGTGGGAAGCAGGGCCCGGAGTGCACCCCACTGCCATTTATTGAATATGTGTAATATTTGTTTATTGGTAGACAGTGTATATGCTTTGTATTTATTTTTGCGCAACTATACTCTCGTCATCGTTTAAGTATAAAATGCTGTCTCTCACTTCTGAATTTCTTGTCTCTCAAATAATTTTTGGTAGAGTTACGGCCAAAAAAAAAATCCTGTTTAAGTTTTGCACACCAGTGTAAGTTTCTACATCCATCCTTGAGTTCTGATCTATTTTGTTGTAAAAATATTGTAATATAACACCTTAATACTATTTTAATATAAACAATTATCTGTATTTTTAAACCTTTTTATCTTATTTCTAAGAGGCCCGGTGGCTGAGTGGTAGTGTATCGCGCTTCCTTGCCGCAGGTTCGGGGGGGGGGGTTCAAATTCCGGTCTGTGGGCAAGGTCGAATCAGCCTTTCATCCCTTCTGTGGGTTGTTGTTGTTGTCGTGTATATAACAAAATAAAGATATAGAAATGGGTCAAATATTGCCAAAGGCGTGATTCACTGCCGTGGCAACATCCATGGCACGATCCGAGTATAGGATGTCCATGCTGTAGTCATTGTCTATTTTAAAAAGAGCACCAACAATGGAAGGACAGTTAAAAAGATGTTTGGGATCCAGTTGCTTGCCTGGGCAGTGCCTGCATTCCACATATGATCTGGATCCATCAGGCAGAATCTTCATGCCCTTAAAATGTTTTGTCCTTAGTCTGGTTATTGTTGTTGTAATTTCTCGGCTATAATTTAATTCTGGCAGCGAGAATTTTTTTCGTAGGTTTGAGCAGAGCTTTTGTTTTGCGACTGCGTTGGCATCAAAGACCGTAGTTGAAGAAGTTACAGGTGCAAGGGTTCTGGCTTCATTGGCAAGGAAATCGGCCATCTCGTTCCCTTCAATGTCAACATGGGCCGGGATCCATTGGAGGGTGCATGATTTGCCCAATGCACCAATGGAAAGTAAAAGAGAATTGATTTCTTGGTTGAGTCCCATTTTTCCTTTCATGATGGCATCAAGAGCGGATGTACAATCGGAGAGAACAATGATTCCGTCGGAATTAGCGATATCTGCCCATGTAAGGTAAATATCTAGGGCTGTCCTAATTGATATGAGCTCACACGTGAAGTTGGAAGCAATTTGCCCTGCGGAGACCTTGTGGTTTGAAGTTGTATTATCTGGGTATTTAAGAAAGACACCAGATCCACCCCTATTGCACTCCGAGTCTGAAGAACCGTCAGTGTAGGCAATTACTAAACGAGGCCTAATAAGACTGATAATTGTGCCCATGCCTTTCCTTTTAATTGTGCCCTTAGGTTCCTTTTTCGTGCAAGGCTCAAGAAGGTCTAAAAATATTTTGGTTGAGGGAGGTGGTTTGACTGGAAAACAAGGTTCCTGAATGATGTCGAGGCTTGTGTAATTCAAGTTAATGTTGTTTCTGATGTCTTTATCAAACTGAAGTGTTGAAGATCTCTTCAGCCTATTCTTAGCTGCCCAGAAGTGAGAAGTGATGTTGGAAATATGTTGTTCGCCACAACTTCTGATTTTGTTTGTAAATTTAATGGTGGCAAGTTTGTGACGGGTGCTTACGCGTTTCACTAACCTTCTCTTAAATTCTATATTTTATTTATTTCAACCAATCTCCACCGGGAGCCAAAAGTGTGACTTATGCAAATGAGATAAGTTCGGGTTTAGAGAGTTCGAAAAAGATATAAAAGAGGGAAATGAAATGAAGAGGAAGGAATTGAGAGAGTAGTTTTTCTAGTGGAAATATAGTCGTCGGGAATAAAGTCTATTGACAAGTATACATAAAATCAGTTCGGAACAGAACTGAGAGATAGCTGAGATTGAAGCCGCTCATTAAAGCAATCCAGATATAGAAGAAGTTATTAGAAGAACCTGCCTTAAGAAAAGGTATCAGGTTAGTTTGTTTTCTCAAATTAAATATAAATGTGTAGCTTAATTGTACGCGCCGTCCACCGTAGATTCAGTTAGGGTTCCGTCGTTCATAATTATTGAATACTTCTCATACTCCACTGTGTTTTATTGTTCTTAAAATTTGAATAGTATTTGTGTAATCTCTCAATTAAGAAAGGTCAATAAATAAGATTGATTTATTAAATAAGTAGTAATTAATTATGAATTCAACACATTCAGATTTAGATAATACAAGAAGGGGAGTTAATAATCTTAGAGGTAGTGATAGACTACGACAAGTTTCCTCCTGCCTTTCAATGATGGCAGGCCTGCTCATATATGAAATTAATGTGTGTGTGTGAGTGTTTTTTTTTCATTCCAATAAGCAATACATTACAATTTCGGTTAAACTAAAAATATCTCGATTTTCTTTTTTATTAAGTTATTTTGAAGGTACACTAGAGCTATTGGCGATTGACTGAAAAAAGCTTAATTCATGTGATGTCATAGTCACATGATAATGACTATCACGTGTTTCCAGCCAATCATTTAATAAATTCATGTGACGTCATAGTCACGTGATAAAAGAAATCACTTGTTTCAGTTAATCTATCAACTCCCTCGAGTGGTGACCGGATTAGAATAGTCCCAACGCAAGTTCATGCGTGTCGTAAAAGGCGACTAAAATGATCAGAAGTCCAACCTCTCGGGGCTCTGGCAACCCTCAATTGTGGCAAGTGCCTTCAGTGGGTTGATAAATGAGTATCAAGTTTGCTTGGGAACTAACTTGGGTTTGCTCGGGGTGTCTGACTGACCACCTGGCCGGAACATCTGCTTATGCACCTCAGCGTCCAAGGTTGAGATGGGCACAGTAGCCCGCATGGGCTGTTGCGCCAATGAGTTAGCTATCTTATTTCTGAAATTATAAAAATTTATCATAATTTGAATTTTTATATTCTGAAAACCTTTCTTAAGCTTGAATGTTAAGTTTCGGACTTATGCTTTTCTTTCAAACTATAATATGAATGTTCATATAATTGAATTCTTTGCGTTAGCTTATTTTGCGTGCCACTTTAAATTGTTTTCCTCTATTAACTTTGGGTTTCCATTGATTTAAGCAACAGGAGATTACAAAGCAGCCATCCTAACAAGTGACGTTTTGCATATCTCATGTCTGGCGTGCCTTCACTGGGGGCATTAATTCATTTTTCATTGATAGCGGTGCGGAAAATAATACACATACATTTAGAAGAATATATCTCAAAATAATATTTAAAATTGTACACTTGGATAACATCAGTTTATTATCCAAGTGTCACCTGTACCCTGTGCATCATATTTTGTAACTGGGATATGGGCTTGCTTTTTTTTTTTGCACAAATTGTCTATGTCTATTGAATTTATTTGCAGTCACATTTCATATTCTGCATTTTGATTTGTTTTTGAAGCCACTCTCGTTGAAAAATATATTTCACTTAAACACAATGACATTAAGGTATCCGACTACTTGCGAGAACTATCTTTTTTAAAAAATGGAGATATGGGGATTTTTTTTTTTATCGTTTTTAGGTTTCTTTAGTACATTTTAAGAAAATTATGTTAAAATTAAGAAGATAAAAAAAATTATTATTACTAAAATGTGTGTATGGGGGGGAGGGGGGGTTGGTAAAAATTTACAAAAAAATAAAATAAACGGGGCCTATTTTGTACCAAAAATTATGAACAAATTTTCAATTCTGATGTGTTGCTATGTTATTCATTTTTGAAATGGCCTTCAGGATAAGAGACATTTTAATTTTTACAGGATAACATTTTTTAGGACATTTTTCAGGATAAGAGCACTTTATCGTAGTTATATGAAATTGCTTAAAAAAAGCAGTGATTATATTCACATAAGGGACTGTAAATTCTTCAATAAAACAGTGAGTGATACACAGAACAAAGCAAAAAATTTCTATTATACAGAACAACGCAAAAAATTTCATCTAATTATTTTCAAAACTTTTTTAGCAATCGCTGTCCCCGTTTGATCTTTTAAAAAAAATCCATTTCGAGTAAAACGCGTTTTAAAGTATTACATATTGCTTAAAGTAATGGCATCTGCTTTTACTAAAACACTTGCAGTTTTTGTTCCAGTGAAAAAAACAATATTTTTTTTTTTTTTTTGTAAAGTTAAAAGATGGTCTATAAAATAAAATCATAATAAAAAAAAATTATCAATTTTTGGCAAAATTCACAATTTTAGGGTAGTCGGATACCTTAAAATGTTTATAGCTGTGTCAGAAATACTGTGTATTTTTCATGAACTTGCAACATAAAATTTAGGATCTGTTCTTGCTTAAATTTAGATTTTAATATCGGATCTAGGGTTTGCAATCCCGTGTCATATTTTCAATCCCGGGATTTCGGGATTACATTATCCAAATCCCGGGATTAGGATTGGACTATTCATTAAAAATACTTACATATTAGCATATTACATTATTGAAATTGCATAATAAAATTGAAAATATTATTAAAAATTGATTTAATATTATTTTAATAAAACAAATAAAGAAGTTAATTCAGCATAAAAAACAAATAAAAATAGTACACAATGAAATTTAAAAAAAAAGCATGTCTTCATTTCTTATGTTTCTGTAAACACAGCTTCTCCAGTATTTCATCGTTGAAACGGCTTCTTATTTTTGTTACAAATTGTCCTGCTGAAGAAAATGCACGCTTGGATTCTTTACTAGTAGGTATTATCGTCATTAAATAGGAGTGTGTTCCTTTCAGGTAGTCACCACGTCTCCCTCCATTTTCAAAATAGAGACATTTCTTTTTGAATTTTTGATGACAATGTCTCAAATCTAATAGACTGCATTGGTGCATATACCTATTTGATAACTTTATTTAGTTCTTCTGCTACACTTAATGGTTTTTATTTGTGTAAATTGATCCAGTTATTGAATCAAAATGTGAATCAATTTCAAGTGTTACCTCATTTGAAATTGAAGATCTAGTTGCCTGAGCCGTTAGTAATGCAATGGGATTTGAAGTGTCTCAAGTCTTCCAAACAGGTTCCCTATTAATTAACGGCATTTAGTTGAAGAAGGAACTGTGGCAAAATCTATTCTGAGACGTTGCTTATATTATTGCGCTAGCATTGCAGTGAGCCACTTAGATCTGTGCGACGTTCTTCCATACGAGAAATGAGAGCTGTGCATATATATATATATATGTAATAATTCCCAGTAATATAATCCTTTAAAATAACTTTTAACTACCAATGGTCCATCCCTTCAGGACCAACGTTTTAGTAATAAGTTAACCCTCCGCCTAACGAGAGTATTTTAAACTACACCTATCCACCCACTCAGATCATGTGATTTGAGAAGCCTATAAAAACCGAGATTCCTGGAGACCAACTTTCTTTCTCTTCTGTATTTTGTCTGCGTAAACATGTAGCCGGCCGCGTGTGTGTGTGAGTGTATTGTGTCGTCCCTGTATTGTTTTATGTGCTTAAGATGTGGAATTAAACAGATTTGAATAACCCCATGACTGCCTCTTGGATAATATTTATTATGCCTCACCAATCTCATATAAGGAATACCTTTCAACAGCCACGTCGATTACATATATATATATATATATATATATTCTTACCTTTTTATGCACTTATAATTGCATAAAAAAATTCTACGTACGTATTTCATAAACAAGATATAAATTTTTCAAGAATTAAATTCTTAGAAATTTTTATGAGAACATTTTTTTATTTATAATTTAGACAAAAATTAAATCCCAGAATTAGTTATTTGAATCCCGGAATTTCCGGATTGTTAAAAAAATCGGGATCCCGGGGTTTCGGAAATCTGGTACTGAAAACCGTACTAAATATCTTCCAAAAATTCTAATTGCCTCGGTCCAAATTAGCTGACATTGGACATCCTGAGGGTGGGAGAAATGTCCGTTTTCTGACCCCACTCGCGAAGGGGAGAAAGTTACTGAAGAAAATAAGAGAAAACATATCAAATTTCACGGTTTAACATACACACCCGCCTCGAAACCTTCAAGGTTCAACACGTAAGAAAAGTGACATTAAACGTATACAGTACAAAAGAAGTAAATAGGATACATTAAATGTAATACCAGATTCACAATACTTTGAAAAAAGAATTCAATATAGAATTCAGACAAAAATTAAATCCCGGGATTTGAAAAAACCACCGGCATTTCGGGATCTCAGGGCTGCAAACCCTAATCGAATCTGTTAATAAGTTGTTTCCTTTCCCTTCATTATAGGTTGTTTTTTCCACAATTGCAAAATGATTCATTTTTAATTAGAAAAATATTTAGTTATGCAAGACACTGTGTTAATTAACGAGTATAAAATTATCTCGTGGAACACAAGATAGTAAACAATAAAATATTCACAATGTAGTCGAAAGCATATATATATAATGTTTTAATATTCTTTTTTTAATGTATAATAACAAGAGTTTAAAAAGTGTTGAAAAATAAATTTTATTAAATAAGATTTTCAGTTATAGTGAATAGGATGAGTTCTAGATACTGGTATTCATACAAACTTGAAAGAAATAATAATTTTGCACACGCATTTATAAGTTTCTTTTCGATTTTTCTTTTTGTGTGACTTGTGGAACCCCTGGGTATGCCCTGGGAACTCCAGGGTTGCTTGGAACACAGTTTGAAGGACACTGCTTTAAAGACACGAAAGACTACTTTCTTTAATACCGACTGATATCTTCATCCCGAGTTTTGGATCATTTATAGTATATGCTAATTAACTTTTAGTTTCTTTATATTAATTGTGTGTTTTAGTCCTCAATTCAACAGAATTTAGTTTGCTGTTCTTAATTACTATTTGAGTTTAAGATGTAACGAATATTGAATGGATTCAATCTTTTTTTGTCCTTGTCCATTAGTTACTTACCATCCATGTGAAATTTACTAGTTCTTTATTTTAAAACTTGAAAAATTTAGAAAATATATGTGCCATATTAGATTTTGTAAGTTGTCTTAGAAAATCATCTATGTTCAGAAAAGTGTTTAAAATCCCCTTTTTATTATTCCCTATTTTATTTTATATATCCCTTTAAAAATATTAGAATTCTTAAAAAAAAAGTGTGTTTTCAGTTAAGGAAACTTTTCAGGTAGCCTTCAAACTCTACTAGCACATTTTTAATTCTTAAGCTATCTTCTATAAATTATGGAAATTAAATGAATAATACAGCGAACTTTTTCATGGGCTGATTCTGAATTTTACTGCTTCCTTGATTATCGAACGCTGAACATATATTTCACGTGTGTGCGAAATTTGAGCGTTGATTCGGATTAAGTACAAAAATTTAATTTTTTATTATTTAGAAGAAGAAAAAAAAATCTAAAAAGGTGTTGATTTTTAAAATTTTTATGCTTTGAATTATTTAATGGATTATATCAAGAATTAAAAGAGCTTCATATAAACGTCGTTTCCTTTGATAAATAGAGCTAAAGTTGGAGTTTAGATTCCCTGGTATCAATTGAACGTATTCATCCGAGAAATCCGAATGTCTCTGTCTCAATCAATGTTTTATTACAAAACTTTAATACTTTTTTCTTAATTTTTGCTTAGAATTGTTCTTACCATTTGAAACGTGTTTTTTTTTCTTCTTTCTCTCTTTACCAATTTAACATAAAACTTCAGCATCATCGAGCATTTTAGCTGGATTGCATATCATATGTAGAAAATTTAAATTTCGAATTTATCCATTAAAAAAAAATAATTTGTCAATGTTGCTTTTTGTTGATACTCTAAATATTTTTCTTCCTTTATCTCATTGGTTTCTGCAATTTTTATCAGCTAACAAAAACCCGCATTTTAATATTAATTCGAAAAATATATATTTTTTTTTTCGTTTTAAAAAAAAAACTCAATTTTTTTGGAAGAGACTAGTTTTCCTCCAGAGTTTATCACCTTCATTTTGGCAACATTCCCAAACACTCCACCCAAATCATTATCAATAATAGAATATTTTCCAGAGAATAACAAGCAAATACGGCTTTTTTTTTAATTCTGTTTTTCGATATACGCATCGGGGTGTGATATTGCTTTGGTGATAAAACTGAGCATTTCTTTTTAATGACACTCACTCCTTTTCAATTTAGAAAACAAAAGAACGCCCCATTCAGTATTGAATAACTGAAGTGCGACGGGGAGGGGGGAACGTCTTGTATGTGTATGTGCTTGATTTATCCATTATGCAATACAGAATCCTCACACCCAGATCCCATTATACTTAATCCCCTTCTACTGTTGTTATGAATTATTTGTTGTCTGACCAATGAGTGTGAAATATTTTATGCAGTGGTGCAATGCTGCAGATTAGAATTTTTCGAGCCTGAATCAATCAGCCTCGATATGATCCAATCAAAAAATGTAAACGTTGTTTATGAAAATATTCATATTTACATTTGTAAATGCTTTTATTGAAATAAAAGCGCAGATATATTACAGATAGGGGCCGATAAACTGCGATTCTTTGTGAAGATGGTTGCACAACTACTTTTCTTCATTCGTTGAACGTTGGTCTATTTTGCAACAGTATGTTGAAAATCTAACTTTAAAGCCACTCTCCAACACCAGATGGGAAAGTAGAATTCAAGCTTTATAAGACCGTTGAAAAACGATTTGTAGGGGATTTTGGGAGCGTTAACAAATATTCAAGAAGATCGAACAAGAGACATGGAATCGAGAACTCAAACAAAAATATGATTCAGAAGGTTTCCTCGTTTAAATTAATTTGTTCCATTACTATCTGGTACGATATTTTAAACTTAGTACATGTGGCAAAAATGCGCTTTTTTGACACCTTAGTTATCTAGTTTTACTTACAATTTATCTTTTCTCTACGAAAATTTACAGGGGCCGCGGTAGCCTAGTGGTCAAGGTAACGGTTTCATGGCCGGCATGTCATGGGCTCGAGTGAAATACTGCTGAAGACCGGTCCGTGCAGAGGGGGTCGATGCACGTTAAATATGTCGAGGTTTAAACGTCCTCTCGTTGGTGTGATGTGGAAGTTTGGAGAGGGAGGCTCCACACACAGTTCAGGTGTCGTCCTCGTCACTTGACTATGGTTCAAAATTGCTTGGTCCGTCGCCAAAAGCCCTCGTGTAGCTGGATAGGGCGACATTAATATTCCCTCACCCGAACGTTTGCCGACCCTTGTTATAAATCGTCTACGAAGAGAAAAGTCCTAGTTCTGCTTCTTTCATAAACGAGTGAACGTCATCCGACAGAACAGATATAAATAATCTATTGAAACAGATAAAAATAATCTAAGCAATGAATAATTATGAAACTTATTTAAATAACTAGCTTTTACCCGCGGCTTCGCTCGCGTTGATGTCTTTAAATAACTGTCAAAGTCGCAATCATTATCATTAGAAAGTAAATAATATATTATGGTAATTTTTTAATTGCTTGATGATTGGAACCAATAAAATTAAAAAATTCTAAAATTGAGCTTAGTTTAAAAAAACTGAAAACTTAATTTATTATAACAATTAACAACAAAAATTCAATAACTTTAATTATTAATAATTTTAAAAGTCTAAAGTATCTACGTTTAATATATAATTCCCTCTTTAAAAGAGCTCAAAACAGAATATTATTCTAAGATGATACTGTATACCATATTATATATTCTTCCGTCAGTTGCAAATATGTGAAGATTTGGGCATTGGACACACCGATCTGGCTACATATAGTTGGCCGTGGGAAAAACATTGATTTTACAAATTTGTTTAAAAATGTATTTTGTGATCCTCCTTAACAGTGTAAAGGAATCGAAACGTTTTCCCGAGTTTACCGAAAAAGAAGTGATGGGATAGAGGGCTGGTACTTAGGTATATACCGTCGACCCATTTTGTCATGTTAAAAGACGTCGCCAAATGCCGCGATACACAGCCAATAGTGGAAAGCGTTCCCGTTCACGCTCGAACACAATAATGTTGACAACGACAGCATTTGGTGACATTTTTTTAATAGGCGATGTCTTTTTGTTTGTGAAATGGGTCGACGGTTAATACTTAAGTACCCTAAAAAAAAGCTGTTCTCGTGGTATACTAGATTTTTTTACATCTTACTTTGAGAATACACACTGGTCCGAACATTTTTTTTAAAAATTTCTTTATGGGCGGTTTTATAGTGACCCAGGATTCTATCTATATCTATATCTAATTGCAATATAAAAATTAAAATGGAATCACGTATATATATATATATATATATTTAACTTCTTAGTTTTTTCAATTCCTACTATAAGCTCACTCTCTCTCTATATATATATCTATACAAATAAATAAAATTGAAGTGTCTGTTTGTAATTTCAAATTAGCAGCTTTTTACTTAATGCACTAAAAGTATATACGGTACTCATAACAAAAAACCAATTTTTAAAATTTTTGTCTGTCTGTCTGTTTGTTCCGGCTAATCTCAGAAACGGTTGGTGCGATTTTAAAAATTCTTTCACTAATGGAAAGCTACATTAACGGGGAGTAACATAGACTATATTTTATTCCCGTATTCTTACGGGAACGGAAACTATACGGGTGAACGTGAAACTGAATGCCAAGATGAACGCCAAGCTGAGCTAATGAAGTCGTTGTTTTGGTTACTGGCGACCGATGCTGTTCATGAGACATAATAGTGTTACGCGCACATGATAATACGCTGACACGTGCCATAATTTTTTTTTTTTTTATGAAAGGAGAATCTCACTGTTCAGTTAAGTAGAGCATCGGCTGTTTCGGATGCACTTTTAAAAATAATAAATCAAGGCTTCATAAGCAAAAAGCAATGCAAGAAACAAAAAATTGATAAGTTTTACGGTTAGTTTTAATCCTTTCTTTTTTTTTTATTTACATTTTTATTCACATTTAAACAATAGTTATTATAATCCCAATCTATATCTATACAAATAAATAAATTGAAGTGTCTGTTTGTAATTTCAAATTAGCAGTAATTGTTTGCGGGGGTTTAAGGGGCGTCAGAAATTCCGATTTTTAAGTTATTAGACGTACAGTCTTGAAACTTAGTAAGTAGATTCCTCTCATAGGGTAGAGATACGCTACAAAATGGGTTTCGTGAACATTGCCCTCAAGTGGCGTTGCGGGACTTAAGGGGCGTTATAGATAATTATTTCCATTTTTAAACTATTAGACGCACAGTCTTTATATTTGATAAGTAGATTTCTTTTATAGAGTAGAGATCAGCTATAAGAAGGTTTTGTGAAAACAGACCTCTAAATGTAGTTGCGGGGGATTTAGTGGCGTACTAGATAAATATTTTCGTTTTTAAACTACTTCACCTCCCTGCTTGAAAATTGGTAGGAATGTTTCTTTCATGGAGTAAATATCCGCTACAAAACAGGTTTGGGAAAAATTGACCCTCAAGGGTGTTAAGGCAGATATAAATAATTATTTCCATTTTTAAACTATTAGACGCACAGTTTGAAATTTGGTAAGCAGATTCCTCTCATAGGATAGAGATACACTAAAAAATGTGTTTTGTGAAAATCGACACCTAGGCCGCGTTGCGGGGGTTCAAGGGTCGTTATTGATAAATTTTTTTTGCATTTTTAATTTATTGGACGCACAGTCTTCAAATTTTGCTAAGCAGATTTCTTTCATAGTGTGCAATTCCCCTACAAAATTGGTTTTGTGAAAACAGACCCAGAAGTGGCGTTGCGGGGGCTCAAGTGGCGTTATAGATATTATCCCCATTTTTAAACTATTAGACTTACAGTCTTGAAATTTGATAAGCAGATTCCTTTCGTAAAGTAGAGAACCGCTACAAAATGGGTTTCGCGAATATCAACTACTAAGTTTAATTTCGGGAGATTAAGAGGCGTAATTGATAAATATTTCCATTTTAAACTATTTGATCATCCTGCTTGAAAATTGGTAGGCATGTTCCTTTCATGGAATAGAGTTCCTCTAAGAAAGAGTAAACCGAAAATTGACCCCCAAGGAGGGTTGCGAGGGGTCAAGAGGAGTTACAGAAAAAAATTCCTGTTTTTAATTGTTAGACCCATATACTTGAAATTTGTTAAGCATGTTTCTTTTGTTGAATAGGGATCCACTAAGAATGTATTTTAAGCAAATCAAGTTCTGGGGGGTGCAGGGGGTTACTGGGACGTATTGACAAAAAAAATTACTTTTTTCGAGCTACAAGGACTATAATAATGAAATTTGGTTTGCATTTTTCTTTTGTTGAGTTGAAATCCGCTAAGAGCGGTTATTTTGGAAAACGGCTCTCAACGGGATTACTGAGATAATGATAGTAAAACTTTTTTTTTTCTTCTGTTAGATTTAGACTTGAAATTTGGCTTGCATGTTCAATTTACGGAGTAGAGATCCACCGAAAATTGGTTTTGCGGGAATCCACTTGGTTTTTGGGTTACGAAAGAGCAAACATCATTCTATGCTTCAATTTTAGAGATTTTTAGAAAACACAAATTAGATGAGTTCTGCCCCTTTTTTTTTTATCAACAGGCGACAGTGACAGGTATAAGTATATTTTTCAATACAATCGAATTCTTAATGCAGGACTTAGATATGAATAATTTATACATATATATAAGCAGTTAAAATTTATAAAACATCATGAAATTCCCAGCGAAGCGGGCGGGTAACAGCTAGTTTATTTATATATATATTTAACTTGTTCAAATTTTCAATAGTTAATAAAATACTTTCTTTCGTCCAATCATCTATATCTATATAAATAAATAAAATTGAAGTGTCTGTTTGTAATTTCAAATTAGCAGTTTGTTACTAAATGCATTTAAAGGTATTTACGGTACTTATATCAAAAAATCAATTTTTAAAATTTTTGTCTGTCTGTCTGTTTGTTCCGGCTAATCTCGGAAACGGCTGGTGCGATTTTAAAAATTCTTTCACTAACGGAAAGCTACATTAACGGGGAGTAACATAGGCTATATTTTATTCCCGTATTCTTACGGGAACGGAAACTATACGGGTGAACGTGAAACTGAATGCCAAGATGAACGCCAAGCTGAGCTAATGAAGTCGTTGTTTTGGTTACTGGCGACCGATGCTGTTCATGAGACATAATAGTGTTACGCGCACATGATAATACGCTGACACGTGCCATAATTTTTTTTTTTTTTATGAAAGGAGAATCTCACTGTTCAGTTAAGTAGAGCATCGGCTGTTTCGGATGCACTTTTAAAAATAATAAATCAAGGCTTCATAAGCAAAAAGCAATACAAGAAACAAAAAATTGATAAGTTTTACGGTTAGTTGTAATCCTTTCTTTTTTTTTTTTTATTTACATTTTTTAGTCACATTTAAACAATAGTTATTATAATCTTAATCTATATAAATAAATAAAATTGAAGTGTCTGTTTATAATTTCAAATTAGCAGTTTGTTACTAAATGCATTTAAAGGTATATACGGTACTTATATCAAAAAATCACTTTTTAAAATTTTTGTCTGTCTGTTAGGGGGTTACTGGGGCGTACTGACAAAAAAATTCCTTCTTTCGAAATACAAGGATTATAATAATGAAATTTGGTTCACCTTTTTCTTTTTTTGAATTGAAATCCGCCAAGAACGGTTATTTTGGAAAACGATTCTCAACAGGATTACGGGGGTATTGATAGTAAAAATTTCGTTTTTTCCCCGTTAGATTTGGCTTGCATGTTTATTTTACAGAGTAGAGATCCACCGAAAATTGGTTTTGCGGGAATCCACCTCATTGTAGGGTTACGAAAATGCAAACAATTTCAACTTCAATACTACTTCAACTATACTTCAATTATAGAGATTTTTAGAAAATACAAATAAGACGAGTTCTGCCCCCTTTTTTTTTATCAAGAGGCGACAGTTACAGGTATAAGTATGTTTTTCAATACAATCGAACTCTTAATGATAGGACGTAGATATTAATAGTTGATATATATAACATCATGAAATACCCAGCGAAGCGGGTGGGTAACGGCTAGTACCAACTAATTCAATGCAAAAAAGAAAAGAAAATTAATGAAAATGGACAAAACATTTTTTTTATTAAATGAAACTATGCGTGTTTAGAGATTTAATGCCTTGGGAATTTATATGATGTTTATTTTCTAATAGGAAACTCATGTAACGGGTTCTTTTATTCCTCTTCCAAGAAAAACTATTTTCAATGAATTGCTTGATTTCAGAATCTTTTTCTGTAAAGGAATTGCGATTTATGCCAATGAATATTACCATTTAAATGAAATGAATCGAGTTCGCGGGTGGGAGAAGATAGTAATTAGACGCTTTCATGTTAGATTATACCATTGTTTATATTGTTCAACCATCGCTGTTTTCGTTGTTTATATCGTTGTTCGGGTGTCCCAAAACAGGATTAGGAACCTTTTGGTTGGATTTCAAGGAATAGAGCCGAGTGTCTACATTAACAGATAAGTATTTTTCATCAATTATTTAGAATAGGTTAAATTTAATTCACTTCCGATTAGCTATAACAAAAGTTGATAGAGAGAAAAAAATAAAGAGTTTTTTTCCTTTTCTCTCTCTCAGAGATATCTCTTCATTAAGATAATCTACGCACCAACGCGAGCGGTGGTTTGCTTCACACTTATCACAAAACTTCCGTTTAATATTTACGCCTTTCATATCCAAATCCCCCCCCCCCTCCATTCACGAAGAAAAATAAAGATAGTTTTCATTTGGTCAGCTGACCCAAATAATTTTTTGGTGCCAAAAAAGAGGGACATAACTCTTTAAAAAAGAAATTGCATTTTTGGTTAACAAAAAAAAAAAAAAAATCTTGTAATATTTCCAGTAAGAAATAGATAAGAGAATAGGGTAACTGCTACAGTATTAAATGATAGAGTTGAGTATATTTTTATTGTGTTCGAGAAGTGGCGGGCAATCTAGAGCACTCGTGCCAAATAGGATTGCCAAGCAATCTGAGTCGTACGCACGAAACAACTTGCAGGCGAAAAAAATAACTATTCAGCTATTCTTAAATTATTTCCTATTTAATGTGCTTCGAAAATGTAGGATGATAATGGCTTTGATATACATTAAAAAACCTGGAGGGGGGGGGAATCGCAGAAAATATATATAAAAATAAATATAATAAAGCTTTTATTGCGCTGTGTTAAAAATGCATCTTGAAAGAGTCCCTTGAAGGCAATTGGATGTGTCTGATACGTGGTAAAATTATACTTAAAAGGGTTTAAAATGTCTTCTGTTATCACGTGTTAAAGTGTTTTGTGCAAAAATTTGGCGAATTTGGCTTGCATTTCGAAAAAGATTGCCTGAAACTTACGTTACAGGTAGAATACCAGAATATATATAACTCTGTTGTTGAAAGTCAAAACCGAAGCCATATTTGGATACATATATAAGCAACACTTTTCTCGGGAATTTTTCTTACAGGAGCTTACATCTAGATGCGTGATTTAGAAAATAGCTCGAAAATTCAGCCAACCAGTAATTCTATTATGTTATAAAAACAACTGTTGTGCATTCATGCTGGCTATTTGTATGAACAACTAAAGACTTTTTTTTAAAAAACTTTATAAAATTGTTTGAAGTTGTCGCCAGTATGTTACCTTAATGTCTCACCGAAGCAAAATTCGCCTTGAGAAGTCAAAATCCTCTGCTACGTGCATTTTGAATTAAATTCTAGTTTCTGTACGGGAGCTTTATCTCTCTGAATCTATGCGTCTCAAACAAGATAAAGTAGAAACAAAGCCAAGAGAGATTTCTGCACCATGAATAAAACGAGAAAAGTAAACCAACCCGTTTTTGAGTTTTGAAGTTATTAAATATAAATGATACTTGGTTTTTAGAATTTTTTTGCGATTATATCCAGAGTGATATCTGTTATCGATACTGATTAGAATATCTGAAAAGATGAAACAATGAGTACAATTGAAAGCTGCGTTGAATCGAAGTGGAGCTGTATTTTGCAAATGAATGTCAGGACGCTTCTTTTGTTTGTTGATGTTGGTCCAAAATACAAAAGATTATCTCTCCCCAGTCCTGAAGAGAGAAAAAATGTTTTGCCAAAGAGGTACTAATTTCTTTTTTCTTTTTCTTCTAGTACTTATGCAATTTTAAAATTGAAATGCATTATATAGTTAGTAATTTTATTATACTGATTGAATTTTAAGTACTTTCTGACGTTACTATATAAAATAGTCTGTGTTTCGGTCACGGAACAATGAATGTTAATGTTATTATTATATGTTTTTGAAATTGATTGTGGTTTGAATTTAATTGCTCAATGTTCTGGTTTTCATTTTAAGAGTCTTGAAAAGGGAAAGAGAAAAAAAGATTTTTCATTTCTTGAAATATAAAATGGGAGGAGGGATTCTTTATTCCCATGAGTATGAAGAAATCGCTTTTGTGTGAAGTGGAATATAATTGCAATATAAAAATTAAAATGGAATCACGTATATATATAATATATATTTAACTTCTTAGTTTTTTCAATTCCTACTATAAGCTCACTCTCTCTCTCTATATATATATTTATTTATATATATATTTAACTTGTTCAAATTTTCAATAGTTAATAAAATACTTTCTTTCGTCCAATCAAGTTCAAATAAATTTTTTAAAACTTGTAGTAGATGACACTTGATGATAATACAGTTTTTCAAATATTAATTAATTAATTATCGGTTAATTAATTAAATTATTTACCTGTTTTCTATGCCAACTTAGATTTGCCTTTATTGTAGTAATAATGTAACTGTTAAAACAATGACAA
This sequence comes from Trichonephila clavata, assembly GCA_019973975.1. Taxonomy (NCBI): domain Eukaryota; kingdom Metazoa; phylum Arthropoda; class Arachnida; order Araneae; family Nephilidae; genus Trichonephila; species Trichonephila clavata. The sequence continues at coordinate 10,691 of BMAO01020040.1, read as the reverse complement.
AAGTTGTATATATGTATATATATGTATTATCACTACTGCAAATAAAATGCTGCATAATATTATACAAAACTTCATCAATAAGTAATGTAATAACGCTATAATTAAAAATAATAAAGATCTTATAATTTTTTTTAAAAAATAAAAATATTTATTCAGTTTATAGTTATGATTTTGAAGATCTCTTTTCAATTCCATTAATATCAATGAAATTATAAAGGTAATTTTAGATAAACATAGTAATTATAATCTTACTATTAATTTACAAAAATTTAAAACTCTTATAGATTTAATCTTAAAAGGAAATTATATTAATTTTAATGGTACATTGAATAAACAAACTAAAGGTTTGCCTCAAGGTGGCCCTGCTAGCAATAGTTTGACTGATTTATATTTACACTTTTATGAATATGAATATATTATCAATTATGATTTTTCATTTTTAGATATATAGAGGATCTAATTGTATTTGGTAAAAACAATAATTTTTATCCCAGTATTACATTTTATCCAGATTACTTAAACCTAGTTAAGATTAATAATAATCCAGTTAAAACTCATTACTTGGATGTATCATTGTTTATTAAGGATTATAAATTACATAGTAATATTTATGATGAAAAGAGATGATTTTAAATTTAACATTATTAAAGTACCATACTGCAATTCCAACTTATCCATTTCCATTTGTAGAAATATTATTTTCAACTCTATCTATCGTAATAATGTATTAGTTAGCTATAAATCTAATATATATTTAAATTTTAATAACTTTATTAGCCAATGTACTGAACATGGATATCCTGCTAAAATTTTCTATATAATTATATTCAGTGGAAGGACAATATGTAAAAAAAAGCAATTTTTAAAATTAATTTATAATTAATCGAAAGATGGCGCCGCATATTTAATAAATCAATAATACTATATTTTAATTAAAATCATTATATCGGTTTATGGTTGTCTTTTTATTCTCTATATATTTTTATAAATTTTATATCAATATTTTAAGGTTTTAAATGTGTATATATAGACTTAATGTTATTTTATCATATTTTACTATTTTATGCGGTGCTGTTATAATCCTTTCTATTGCGCGAGAAACACGGTATGATGCTGTACACACGTAGTAAGTTTATCATCTAGTTTTTTTGCATCGATTTTAACATATACTAGTAATTAATAGTAAGTTATAATATTATCAATTTAAATTTATAGATTGTGTTTTTATTTGTGATAGTTAAATTTTTCTTGATATTCCTCACTTTCCCTATGGCCCAGAGTACTGGCGAATACAGGTGAAGGTTGGCTAGCCCGCAAAACTTTCTTTAAACCTGCAATCTTGGTTCCTAAGGCCAGGAGTTTGCTATTGTGGCTAATATATATACTTTTTACTACCTTGACTAGTTATCTTAGGTTTATAGCTATTTTGTATATATTTATGAATTATATATGTATAGCTTGTTAAAATTTTCTATCGTTAATAAAATATTTCTATTCATCCACTCAAAGAAGGAATTGTTTTAAAAAAACTATTTTATATTACTTGTTTCTTGTAAAAATGTTCTGTCTTCAGTCGTGTTTTTCTTCTTTTTTGTATATATTTATATTCTGCAGCCTGTATCGTATCCCTTTATTTTATCGCATACTTATATTTCCTTTAGTCAGAAGATATCGGTACGTTAAAAGTTTGTTGTAATTACTCAATTTATTTTGCATAGATAAATGATGTCCGTGGACTATAATAATTACTAAATTATATTAAATAAATATTATTTATGTCAAGCGAATCTCCCCGCTCCCCTTGTCAACAAATTGGAAAATTAACACGCACATATAAAAACAACTGAAGGGGGGGGGGACGTGCGTTTGCTCGTAACCATTTCTTTTTATTTTGCATGAATTAAGGCAACATTAAATGTAAACATCTTTAATTTTCTTTTCGTAACGGTCAATGCTATAAAAATAGAAAATTTCTTTTAAAACTCGAAGTTTTAAAAAAATTTAATCTCACTTAACAACTTCGTAGAATATGTTCTGCTTTTCGATTGATTTCGCAGCATCACTTGCTATTTCTGCTCCCTTTGTACTGAGGAATTAATTCTACCAAGCAATTCCAGAGTAATCAGAATTTTAATTCTCCATTAGATGACCGCCCATTATGCTATTTTTTAGAAAACCGAGAAAGGAAACATATGTTTTCTCCGGCTGAATATTTTGATTCAAATGTTGTTTTTTGTGATTCGTTTCAATTTTGATGCAAATATTTTTAATAGTAAACAAATATTGTGAAAGAAGGCATGAAAAATGGAAATGTTTTTTAAGATGTATTTCAGGTTCTTTCTAAGTTTTATTTTTATTCGCCATTTTTAAAAAAATTTGTTGCTCCTTAATTTTTGTGATATTTAATTTGTTTATTAATCAATATAAACCAATCCCAAAAAGCCTATAATAAAAAAAATTTCTTTCGCGTTTTTCAATTTTTGGTAGTCAAATAAATATCGATGTTAATTAGAAAAAGCTATTTATTCGCGCCATCTTTGAATTATTCAGTGCAATTATAATTTGCAATTTTTACGAATTTCACAAAACATACATCTTTATAAAGAAACTGTGGTCCGTTGGGTTTTTCCGCGGAGGTCTCTGTTATGAATAATGCTCCCACCTTTACAGACTCTATAAAGCAGGGGTGGGCAGACTTTTTCAGGGCACGGGCTGCTTCTAGTTTTTTCAAGGTGTTGCGGTCCACCCAGTGGCGTAGGCAGTGGCGGCGTTAAGCGCGAGGCCCCCTAGCACTTAAGGGGGCCTCGCAAAGTTTTTAATTATTTATAATTATTTAAATTAAATTAAAATTTTTAATTATAAAAAATTCTATTTGTGTAATTTTTGTCATCATTTGATTAGCAATAAATCTTTTACACATACTTTAGTTTAACTGTAATTCGGCTTATGTAATTTAACGTTTTCTTGACTGGGAAAAAAGGAGGCCTCGTGAACCCTAATTTCGCCGACGTCCACGCGTGGTCTAGCACCGCAACTGGGCGTAAGTGTAGTGCGCTAAAAGAAAGTATACAATACAGTCGGACCTCCATTTTACGAACCTCTATTTTATGAATTTCTCTACTTCGCGAACTATTTCCCGGAACCAAAAACATTTTACAATTTTCTTCGTAAAATAACCTCCAATAGCGAAATGCATTTTCTAATCAACGAAATATTCTCTTATCATTCGATTTTTTTCCGTATTTTTTTAAATCCATATTTACTCGAATCTAAGCCGCACTTTTCCCCCCAATGTTAATGCTACTGAAAATCGAGCGTGGCTTAGAATCGAAGGGGAAAATGTGTTGGATGGGGTATTTAGAGCAATTACAGCTTCATGCATGTATTTAAAAGTTTTAATACTGATAAAATAATTATTCACTTCTTATTAGTTTTCCTTTTTCATTTATTTTAATTTCGTAAAATTGGATATCGATAAATTAAACATTTAGATTATTTTTCAATTTTCATAAAATCTTGTTGAGAACTTAGGGGCGTGGCTTAGAATCGATGGTGGCTTAGATTCGAATAAATGCGGCATTTCCAGACCTTCGTATGATGGAACGATTATTAGGTCTTAGTGAAGGCGGTCACCCCAAAATGTCTTAGCGGTCCACCAGTCGATCGCGATCGACTTAATGACCACCGGCTGTGAAGCCTCGTGGCAAAATTGAAAGAGGCTCCATCTTAGACTTGATCACTAAATTGTCCTCAATGAAAAAAAACTCTATTAGAACATGTATTTCGATCAAGAATATGTATTCAGTTTGTAACTACATATCCATTACTACAATGTAATATTTTCTAAAAATAGTAGAAACACATGCGTGCATAGTACAGAAACCGTCTGGAAAGCGTAGAACCGGAATTGGGACTGCAGATTTGAAATATAACGCCTGATATGACGGAAAAGAAATGCAGCACCATCCCGTCTCATTAAAATTTTTAATTAATACAGTTAAGTATATTATTTATTTAGTTAGTTTTTTGAAATTGGTATTTAGTAATATTTTTAATGAGATGTTTACTGTTTTCTTTAGTAATATGTGTTAAAAAGTCTGTACAAGTAGCAGAGGCAGTCTTAGGATGATTGAGGAACTCAGTCATGTGTTGGGATTCAGGGTCCATGATGTCAGGCTGATGCACAAAGAAGGGCCGTGGGGGGATCTAAAATTTAAGCACCGTTGCCCTAAAGTATTAATTGGCAGAAGCGTGTAGAAGTCATTTTAATAAAGCCTTTGAAATTGTTGTAAAATATTTTTTTGATTTCAGGGGTATGTGGTCAAATGTCCAAGTTTCAGATGGATGCCCTGCGCCCAGTTCGCGGTCAAAGCATGCTATGTGCGTTTCGCCCACAGGTTCCATCTACCTGCTAGGCGGGAGAAGTGCCAATCTACCTTTGAAGGACCTTTGGAAGTTCGATCCAGGTGAGTTGAAAGTTTTTCGTCCCCTAAAATATTTGCAGGTTTTAATGTAAATGTTTATAAAGGACGATAACAGTGGAGTTGTTCTTTTTATTTAACCATGAATCAAAATTTTGACGACCGTCACCTGTAGCCCATTGTGTAATGATTCGCGAAGCATTGCATATCGCGAGTTCGAGTCGTGGTGCCACTGAAAACCCGAGGCTTAAAATTACGACGTCCATCGCCAATAGCCCTCGTGTTTTAACGTTGATAGAACTCTCATTTTCACACGCGGCGCGTTGCAGTTTGTCAGTCTTTTGAATCCAATTATTTCAACACTCGTGATTATTTTTTAAGGGGACACAAAACGATTCAATTGACAAAAATCGGTCAAAAAATCAAATTTTATTTTTTTAGCTTAAATTATTCTTTATATACTTTTCTATAACCTGACAAAATTTGAAAGCTCTGAAGTTAAAAAACACAGAATTATGATAGTTTTTGCGTACGTTTTTATTCACATCCCTATGGCAAATCAAAGCTTTAAACTTACTTTCTCGGAAAGATAAAATAACCACTTTGTCTTCATTTAAAATAATAAGGCTTTTTTTTCTATTGTGCCTAATGCTTTGAATTTTTTTTTACACCTATTGCTAATAATACTTGTAACAAAAGTTGGTATGCATTTTTGAATCAAAGCAATATTTATTGTTTAAAAAATAATTGAACTCAAAATTTGTACATTTTTTAAGGACTTTTCAATAAGCATCCATAAAAAGAAGTATTGTAGGAATACCAATCATGGTATCGTAAAACCCATACCAACTTTTGTTATGCATAGTTTGAAGTCCTTGTAAATTATATTTTTGAGTGTACGTAAACTTTTGTAGGAGGAGTAGCATTTTAAAATCACTTCATAAATTTGAAGTTTTTCCCTTAAAAAATTAAATGGGTAGCTTTTTATGAAATTTTGAGCACAAAATCTGTTTTACATAGTATACACACATAGGAGGAAACCAAAAAATTTTTAAAAATCCTTAAATTAAAAATTTTTGCTTAAATCGTACCATGTCCCCTTAAAGTAAACATTTGAATTATACAAAATATCATACTTAGCAAAATACCAGATTACTATTAAAAAAAACTGTGTTGTTTGATACTCTCACTTCACATTTTTATGCTATAAAGTATTTTATCTCTATGGGTCATTTTAACCTTGGGTAAATGATTAAATATTATTCTTATTCATCATCCCTTTAAATATTTTGAATTAAACAAAGAAAAGAATGTGTCATAATGTCATCTGTTGATTTTGCACAACTTTATTACATCCAGTTCTGTTTTAACACAATCTTCTTTCACACGATTTCAATAAAAGTCACTGAATACGTTTGAAACCATGATTTTAAAAAAGCTTATGAATGAATAAAAAAAAATTTTTTTTTGACATTTAGTGTCATTTGAATCAGTAGGCATATGAAATTCTTTTATTACTAAAAAAATTATTTAAATGCAATTTCTTTGGCAAAAATATGAAGAAAGAAAGACAGATTTTTAGAACTTTTATAAAAAATGTTTCTGCAATTATAATATTTTGTGTAGATGTAACTAAGACTTCTCTACAGAGCCTAAACTAGGATTTTTCAAAAATTCACATTATTTTTAGAGTTAGGATCCATTGAAATAATAAACAGTGTTGTTTGTTAAAATTTCTCTGGCATTCATATATTAAAATAGGAATAAATCAACTTTTAAATGATATATTTCGGAAATTCTAGTTCAGAATCTTAGCTAGATATGGAAAAATACTATTGTAGAAGCATTTTCCATACAAGGAGAATGTTTTAAAAAGTTATTTTTTCGACAACTTTTGCCGAAAAACTACATTTAAACCAATTTTTTATTATAATTATAGTTTTAAAACAATTTTATAAGTATAGTCTAATTCAAGTGACACTAAATATCAAAAAAATTATTCATTTAAAGGCTTCTGAAAAATAACGGTTCCGAACGTAGTCATAACCGTAAGGTATCCGAACTTTATTTTTTTAAGAAAAGCACACTAAAACATTATAAATGCTTTTTAGGGATCAATACCAATAAATAGTAACACTTGTAACAGTTACATAATGTAACAGTTACATTTAAACTCTGCCTTCCCTTGACAAATAACGACAGCCAGGTGGCGCTACTTGTTCTTGGGGGAAAGGAGAACGTTTTTCCAGAGATCTTTTTTTTCCCCGCAGGACGGTCCCCGAGCGAGGGATACACGTGGAATCAGGGAAAGCCTTTCCCTCCTTTGATGTCTCGTTCCTACATTATGTATTTTGTGTGTGTGTGTATCTCCTTGTGTTGTGGAACTTCATGAACATTAAAAATATCTTGTTCCTGTAACCATCAAAGGCTGCATTACTTAGTATTTCACAACATGGGAGTGTTACAATGGCGCCCAACGTGGGGCCCGAGTATAAGAATCATTTCCTTGACAGTTGGGAAAAACTTAATGACTCAGTCGTATTAGCTGAAAAGCTGGACTTGTATGAAAATGTTAAACTTCCTTCTCAAAAACTAACAAAACTCCCCAAACCTCCAGAGCTAAATAAACCTCGGTTTCCTAGAAACACAGGCAATCCGGAGTTTAGAAAGTCTAATTTATTCAAAGTTGAAAAGAATGTTTCCGGTAACCACAACAGTACTTCTGTTAACTCTAGCTACATGCCAGCACGAAATATTAACACTGGTTGTCACCCACATATTTCTTGTTATGGTTATTACTTGTCTTACCACTCCAGTAGCTCTACTTGACATTCAAGTTTATGAAGCTGCAGGCACAGTTTGTGCTGATACAGGAGCCAGCCAGTCAGTTGGGGGAAAATTAATGTTTAACTTTTTAAAGAATCGTGGACAAAAATTCACAGAGTTTCACCTTTCTATGTATTTAGCTGATGGTCAGCAATTCACATCCCTTGTTAAAAAAGCTAAAGTGCCAATCACCATAGGTGGACGAACTTTCCAAACCGATTTAATTTTTTTGCCAAATGCAAAGGGTAACCGCACCCTTCTAGGTGTTGACTTTTTAAGGACATCAGGAATCGTAATGGACATGCGTAATAATTTTGGTATTTTGGTAACAAACCAAGCTTCAAGATACCTTTCTCAATAGATGTTCCTTTGCCTGTAGACGACAGCACTGCCAAAATAAATAGTAGTTCCTGTCCCGCAAATTCAATTCTTAGTGATGTTCCATTACAAATCAAACCTGTTGATGAAACTGAGATTGAATATCTCCATTTACGAGAAGAAGAAGGACAGGCCTGAATGTAGAAGAAAGAAATTATTTTATGGTGCTACTTAATGAAAGTAAAGATGTTTTCAGACCTGGGGGAGAACCAACTCCATTCGTGAAACACTTTATAAACACAGGTGACCACCCACCAGTTTCAACTGCACCTTATAGATTATCTCCAAACAGAAAAGAACTCTTAAGGAAAGAAATTGATAAACTTTTGGCTAATAATATTATAGAAGAATGCGAGTCCCCATACGCAGCTCCAGTGGTTTTAGTGCCCAAGTCTAATGGATCTGTTAGGTTGTGCATAGATTATCGTAAATTAAATGCGATTACTATACCTGACAAATATCCCCTGCCCCTTATGGATGCTCTTTTACATGATGCAAAATCTTCTGCTTTTATGTCTACCCTTGACTTAAAATCCGGTTATCATCAAGTAGAGGTTAATCCAGTGGACCAGGACAAGACTGCATTCGTTTGCTCTTTTGGTACATTTAGGTACAAAGAATGCCCTTTGGACTTCGCAATGCCCCAGCGACCTGTCAGCGTCTTATGGACCAATTTCGTAATGGATTGCCAAATGTAAATATTCTGGTGTATTTAGACGATATCGTTGTGTTGTCTGAAACGTTTGAACAACACATTGAGGACTTAAGAAGGTCTTCGACAGACTTAAAAAATTTAAATTATGTGCTAACAGAGAAAAATGTAAGTTTGTTTGCTCTCGTGTAAAATACCTTGGATTATGGATAACTCCTAAGGGAATAGAGGTGGATCAAGATAAAACTGCAGCGATACAAAACATTCCTTCTCCGAGAATCTAAAGCACTACAGTCATTTTTACAGACCTGCTCATGTATAGAAAATTCATCCCGAATTTTTCAGATATTGCTAGACCCTTAGCAACTTGACAAAGAAAAGTACTGCTTGGAAATAGAGGAAATTGAGCAACAAGCATCCAGACCTTCAAGCAATATTTAATAACCCCGCCAATACTGAAGCAAGTTGATCCCTAAAAAGCCTTTTATCATCCGGACGGATGCAAGTAGTTACGCCCTAGGTGCAGTTCTGCTACAAGGAGAAAGTCCCGCCAATGAACAGCCAATAGAATATGCAGTAGACTCTTAAGCTCTGCTGAGAAGAATTACTCGACAACAGAACGAGAAGCCTTGGCTGTAGTCTGGGCCCTTAACAAATTTAGAGGGTATATTGAAGGTGCAGAAATAACAGTGGCATCCGACCACCAACCATTAAAGTGGCTGATGAGCTTGACATCTCCAACCGGAAGATTAACCGTTGGCACTTCAAATACAATCTTACAATCTGAAGATTGATTATTTTCCCGGAAGATGCAATGTTATTGCAGTTATCTTTCTAGGCCAGCGTCTAAGGACGAAGAAATTTGTGAATTAAAAACTACAATTATTGATTTCCCGACAAGAACAGCTAATGAACTAAGAACAGAACAATTGAAGGATCCTGAGTTAGAAAAGATAATTAATTGCTTTGAAATCCACAACAAGGGAGTTGACTTTGCCAATTGGACTGGGAGAGGGTACGTGATGAATCAGGGAGTACTATATCGGTACTCACCTCATGTTGAAGTCGATGAAGCTCAATTAGTTTCCCTACTCACGAGAGAGAGAAATATTAAAATTGCACACGATGCTCCCACCGCTGGACATTATGGAGCTGATGTACCTTTCTAGAATTTCTTCAAAATATTATTGGACTGGTATGAGGAAATTTATTGCCGATTATGTGAAGAGCTGTCAGAGTGCATTAGATATAAAGCCACAAACCAGAAACTGCTGGTCTCTGCAGACCCTGTTCCAGCTCAACGATTCGAGAGCATAGCTATTGATCTTTTTGTCTTTACCAGAAACGAGAGAAGGAATGAAGTGGATATTCATAGTGGAAGATTACACACAAAATGGGTAGAGTTATTTCCATTAAAGCAAGCTACTGCTAAAGAATGTGCTATAACACTTCTAAATGAAGTCTTCCTAAGGTACGGCGTGCCCGTCGACTAATATGTGACAATGGGACTCAATTTGTAAGTGCGGTAATGCAGCAGTTATGTTATGTCTTGGATATCAATCAAGTCTCATTCCGTATATCACCCACAGCAAATCCAGTTAGAAAGAAAAAATAGGGACTTGAAACCTCGCTTGGCAATGATGATAGGTAACAACCATACATTATGGATTGAAAAGCTACCAGCTATTAGGTTCGCATTGAATACTGCAAAATGTGAGTCCACAGATACACGGCAGCATACCTAACTTCGCCAGAGAATTACGAACTTTACACCAAGTAAATACTGATCTACGATCTGTCATCCATAACGATAATTTGTACCTGAATTTACACCCTATTTAAAACGCTTGAAGGATATATGTCACAAATTAAAGAAAATATTGAGATGAGTCAGATCGTCAAAAACATCTGCTGACAATCACGTAGACCAAGTCCTGATATAAGTTAATGATCTAGTATGGGTACAACTGCACCATTAAGCAAAGCGAGTCAAAACAGGAGTGCCAAACTGATGCCCAGAGACGGGCCTTACATTGTGCTATCCCAGAGATCCCCCACCACATTTGTAGTAGCTAGTTGTGACAAACCTGACGAACCTTTAGGTGTCTATCATGCATCAGCTTTAACACCTTTTCTGAATGTCACACAGACCCATTCTCCTGTAGTACCTCTGAGGAGAAGAGGAAGGCCTCGCAAACAACCATTGATTCCTAGAGGAACTGCTGGAGAGAATGCCATATTGTCTGATAGTACACCACCTCGCCGAGACGGTCTTCGGCGGTGTAGGGGAGAATGTAACAGTTACATTTAAACTCTGCCTTCCCTTGACAAATAACGACAGCCAGGTGGCGCTACTTGTTCTTGGGGAAAGGAGAACGTTTTCCAGGATCTTTTTTTCCGCCGGACGGTCCCCG
>BMAO01020038.1:0-31522 GCA_019973975.1 Trichonephila clavata | reverse complement strand
GTAAAGATTTTATTATCTGGAGCCAGAAATCAAGATTTTTGAATATTCACTCTTACTAACATCAGCAATTTTTGTAAAATCTTTATTTTCAGAAAAATAGCTAATAATAGTAGGAAATGTGATAAAATGCATACTACTGTCTTCAGCTTCCCAGATTATATCTCTTTTACCAACTATTATATCGAAAAACTTTTGTGAATTAATCTTTTGTGTATAATGAGGTGAAACTCTGAATAAATATAGTAGATGGATTCAAGTGTTGATTTTATAAAACAAAATTTTACAACTCTGAACATTTCTAAATCATGAGATTATCTCCTTTAATAGTGGATAATGTAAAATAAAATAATACATTTAGGATAGTAGGATATGTCTTAGTATATTGACCAGAATTCTTACTGATTATACTCGATAATTTTGGCTTGCTTTTCCTAGCTGCCACCATCATCAGGACATTGAGCCTCTGCAGTTTAATGTATCGGCCGCCACTCTGCATAGGTGGATCCTTGTGGCGCAGGACTCAGACCCAGGACATTCCAGCCTCGGTTCCGTACCCATAGCCTCTCACCTAGAGTTGCACCAGCCATAAGAGGTGTAGAGAGTAATTTAGGTTACCTCTAGAATTTAAGACATGCGTAGCTCAGACGGTGTAAGATTTAGATATTTTGAATGACATGGTGTTTTGTAGTAGCATAGAATGAACTGATAAAATGGTGATAAAACTGGATCATTTAGGCAGCAGTACAAGTTCGTTAGCATATTTTGTATTATGTTTTAGAAGAAAAATGCTTGGTGACCAACCAGAGCAGGTTTAAGCATTTTGTCAAGATTCCTCTTGGATAGATAAAGATTTCATCGAAACTCTGGAAGATAAAACATAGGTTGTAGAATAAAAAGGTCAAATTTAAAGATAAACACAGAATTTTTCTTTGGTGCATAGAATTAAGGTCTTCGACAATATAAATTTGATTATAAGTTTAGAAAATGTCTCATTTTAAGTATCCTTCCTAAATTTCTTTCAAATAGATGTTATATCCTCCTTAAATTTAGATATTTTAATGCAGAGCTGATTCTTGAGATTACATTTACGATTAATTGGCACCAAGTGCTAAAATAGTTCTATTTCAGTCAGATCAATTAGACAGTAGATGCAATGATTCAATAATTAGACAGATACAGAAAATTAAAGGATTAATTTATTGTTTCGTGGCATATCAATATATTCAACAAAAATTTCTGTTTTTGTGACCTGTAATTTTTCACATGAAGATTTGTTTTCTATATAGTTAGATGTAAACATTTTGAATTTTGTGTGTAATAATCTACAAGATAATCTTTTTGTAATTAATGGACTGGACAACATATCTATATTTACAAATTTTAATGTTGAGTAAAGTTACAGTATTATAGTAAGAATTTTTAAAAACAATTTTATATGAAATAAAAACCCAGTTAATTTTATTTTCTTGGAAATGATTAATAGATTAAGTATATTAATTTTCATAAATTTTCTCATTTTGCATCTATCTGACAAAAATTCTATTGATACTTTAGTACATAGATGTACATATGGCTGATCAGATTTGTATACTCTCTAATCCTTACCATGTAGTAATCTAAGAATGAAAGTTGCCAATGGTTCGAACAGCCTCAGATTTTAGATATTGACATTGATTTTCATCTTTACATTGTAGCCCAGAAGCCAATAATAATGCTTTATTTTGGAATTCTGAAATGACTTTAATTATAAATAGCAGATTATCAAGTGTATTAGATTTTGTACATAGCAGGCTCGAGTCGGTGAAGTAATTATTAGAGGCTTGTTTCTCTGGTAATACAGATGGAATTTATTCAGATGTATTATGCCTGTACAGTTAGTAATTATATTATAACAGTGTATTTTACATGGATATTTGATTAATTTTATATCAGGAATATATTTTCCTTTGCTTTTCTCAATAAATTAGTATATGATAAATTCTTATTAATCTTTTTATTTCCATTGCTTCTCCGCACCTCCTTGATTACTCCCACACCCCCTGAAATTAGCACTTCCCAATTTGACACTGAGATTAATTTATATTTTAATACTTTTTCCCTGTGATTTTGTTTTAAGATCTAGAAATAAGAAAATGCTATCATCCCATATTTTTACTGGCTATAATCTTTCGGCTCTGATCAAAAATTAATGCTATCATTTTAAAATTAGCTATGACCTCTGAAAATCTAAGTCTTATTGATTAAAACATTCTGTTCTGTTTTTGCAGGAAGAGTGGTACTGTAGAACATGTATTTTTCAACATTTCTTTCTAAAATTTTGTTAGCATAATATTCAACCTTCAGTCATAGCTTGATGTGCAAATCTTCCAAGTTTTGAGATTACATGTTTTTAAATATTTATCAGCATATTAAAACAATGGATTAAGAACATGAATTTTGTTCATCATTGTCTCAATTCTTTAATTTTATGGATTCTTTATTCTCCTCAAAATTATAACTTGCTCTGTTGTAGTTTCATAGTTGATATTAAGAATATAAATTGCACCTAAATGAAATCATAGTCAGCTGAAAGATTTTATCTTATGTCTCCTGTTTGAAGAAAAATCATTTAATTATTTTACAGATGTATGTAAAGTTAAAATAGTGGAATAATATCAAGATAATTCAAGACATTAGATTAATTCTGATTTTTATTTTATTAGTTTCATAAAATACTCACAAATTTTGAATCTTAATTTAAAAGATTAATATTTATATCCCTCTTGAACTCTTGATTGATGATTTTACATTTCTGATAAGTAGTTTGGCAAGATATCAGTTACAGTCACCTTTAGAATCCCTGAAGCCAATAATCTTTGGTTGTTGAAATTCCCAGCTTTATTAACCATGGATAATCAGGATTTATTTTCAAGCATTTATTATCTTGAGTGAATATGATAGTGGCATTTACATTCAATGCCTCAGTTTTGATGTGGACCTCTGTGTTTGGGCCACGGTCGTGGCGGGGACAACACCTGAGCTGGCAGCCCTCTTCACCACCAGGCAGGAGGACATTTTGGCATCGATGAGTTTTTGCATTGTCCTCTACCATTTGGGTCTTCTAGTGGTGGCTGGGCTCAGACTGTGGCCTGCATTTTTAGTCCGTTAGCATGACCCAGCTAATTCTTGCAGCCACTTTATTATAGGGCAGGGGCCAGTTCTTATACTATTCAGGAACTCATGGAGATATCCAGCAGCACTTTGCCAAGTCGCTATTTTTCCAGAATGTAATTAAAAGAAATACTCGTAGAGTTAGAATGCCAGATGTATTATATTCCTTCAGGCTTCTCTTCCCAGAAGCAGCATGTTGTGTACACAAAAGGCCCCAGTATAGAATATTCCTATAGTTTAAAAATAAAGTCAATCTCTGAATATATAAGGGAAGAGTTTTCAGAAGAAAGCATTGATTATTTCAGAGGATCTAGATGAGTCTCAGCACCAGGGATTAAGTGTGTGGAAAAAGAATATAGAATATTAAGTCTTGGATGAAGTAGGATCTTTGGGATTTCAGTTAGTTTGACAAGTATGTACTCTGCTGATTACTAAGTGTGTTTTCATTTATTATGATATTGCCATTTGTTCTAGCCTTTTTGCAAAAATTGAAACTATGTTCATTTGATACTTCTGTCTCGTATTTATAAAATAATGTAATTTAGCTTCAATTTGATAATAGCTCTTTGGCACAGAAAGAGCTTGAATTTAACTTAGTTATCTTGTACATGAGTTTTTAGATGTTTGAGATAAAAGAAGTTTAAAATCATAATTCGAGAATCGATTTAGCCTACATTTAGAATTACTTAGTAAATGTTCAGAAACTATCAACTTTTCAGGCTGAGCCAGATAATCAGGAATGACCGATGTATTACAAAGTTTCTCTGGGAGAATCAATATCGCATATGGTTACCACCTGAGTGGTTTTCCTCTCAAGGATGCATGTGGCAATCGATCTTCAGTAGAAGAGGTTGGCAGTGAAATCCATTACGTGTGATTTCCCGCCTGCTATATGTATAAATGTACTCTAAAATGAAGATATGAGTTTAATTTCAGCTGTAAAGTTAAAGAGTTTTGTAGCAATAATCCTCAAGGTGTCTCTTGAAAAGATTTACTAATTCTACGTTTGATAACAAAGTTAATAAAATTTTAAAGTGAATAATCAAAATATCAATAAATAGAATATTTTACTCTTATTTTAGTCTGTCTAGATTGCATTTCTACGTTTTTCCAAGTTTCATAATATTTTCAAATTTAATCTTAGTGTCTGCTTTGTTATACCACAGTTTCTAATGAAGCATATGCAATAGATAAAACAGTGAGAACATATTTATATCTAAGTTCAAACAAAGTTGAAAATTATTAATTGTCAGTAGTAGTTATAGGCAATGAGCCTTTGATATTTATAATAGGTTTTAAGATTCACATGCTGAGGCTTCCTCAGCACAGCATGTTCAAAATACAATGCAAACTGCCTGTTTTGTGTAATTAGATTTGAAGTAGCAATAATTCTTTTGGGGAATATAGCCCCAAAACAGAGACACAGATTCAAGGCCTGCAAAATGGAATAGAGTGCTGCCAGCAGGTGCACGTGCAGGAAATCCGGCCTTTGTTTGTTCTTTTATCTATCAGACTTCAGAGTGTCATCACCATTGGCTGTTATTTATTTACATGATAGCATGTTATCATGATGAAATAATACGATCATGGCATACCTCTAGTGATAAGATCAATTACGTAATACATTTTCTGAAAATGAAAATACAAAAAGAGCTTGGCATGAAAAATGGTCTTAATATTTGATGATGAATTTAATATTATATAACTTTGCAAACATAATCATCCTTCATTGGGTTAAGTGTGCGACATGTAGTATGATAAGTGGCAGAATCTGAATTCGTTCTTATCATGAAGGATGCGCCTCTTCATCAGATTAAATAAAATACCGATTCACAAATTAGTGTTATAAGTATGTATTCAAATACTGTACTCAAACGCCAGGATTATATTCTTTGCCTTGGGTATGAATCAGCTGCATTTGAAGGAACTCAAGCTAGCCTCGAAGAACAAATGGTGAAATTAGAATGTGGTACAGTTCCTACAGGGTAAAAATTCGACCTATAATCATAATTTAAAATGATGAAGTGATTATTTTGTGATGGGTTACACCATCGATTGCAATCAGTTTCACTATTATATTTATTATATTTAGATTGTAAATACTTTATATAGCAACAATGCTTTGCCAGGATTAGCATTTACTTATACAGGGTGTTTTATTGAAGGGTATAAGTTATAATTATGTAAGTATTGTTTAAAATTATTTTTGATGTATTATGTTATACATGTTATTAAATAGTTTCCTTACATCCTTAAAAATCAGTAACAAGATTTTTGTTAGTGTAATTTATTGGATGACAATGTTTTTGGTAAGGTGGACAATTAAAATTCATTAACAAATGTATTTGCTTGATGTCTTTGAACAGAACTGAGGAGATTCATATGTATAGAGCATGTGATGCAAAGGCAGATTTCGATTTTAAATTCCACTTGATCATTGATTATTTTATGTTTTGCTGCGTTTATAGATAGGTTGCGGTGCATAAACAAAACCAGCCATTTGGATGTAAAACATTCTTTTTAAAATTAAGATTTAATTATGATTCTAATGTGGGTTTTGACCCCAAAAATTTTATTTTCGATACCATCACTAAATTAATACCTATACCATTATTGCATGTTTTCAATATACTCTGAGAGCTCTGGATAAATTAGCCAAGTTGCCAGAGATTTGCGTTGCCAGGTTCTATGCACTTAATTCAGCCACCTGTGTTTCATATAATGTACCAATATAGACGTTATTTTAAATTACCTATGAAATATTGATGTGTAATTCAATCAGATGTATATAAAGAAAGAAAGTGGATTATTGGGTATTTGAATTACTCGAATCTCGGCTTCTCTTGGATAAATAAGCATTGATATTCTTCAAGTGAAATTCTGCGTTTCTATCATCATTCAATTTGCGGGACTTTCTTGGACATCTCTTTGGCAGGCTCAAGGCTCATCCAATTTCCTTATTTTTGTTATGTGTTATGCAGATATAATCTAGTTAGGTGTCTCTATTTCCTTTTCACTAAAGATATAAAGTCCTATTAGCATTTAGCTTTATGCAGCCGTGGATTGTCTATTTTAGAAGTAATGTATCATTTAGGAGTTGCTGAGTAAAGATAGCAATCAGATGAGAGTATTGTCTTTGATAAGTTGCTCCCCAGAAGGATGGGATTGCTTGCTTGGTATGTTATCTCACCAAGTTAGTGGCCATTTTATCTGCCAGAGTAGTGGTTCTATTAATCTATTATGTAAATTACAGATTGTCAATTTATGATGGCAATTTCCCGTCGTACCTAATTTTAGCACATGTCCTTTTATTATAGTTCATGAATACGATTTTATATAAAATTTAAAGATCATCAGATAGTCCATGGACTGCCGATCGAGTCTTGATTTTTAATGGCATTATTAATATTTTAGAACAAAGGGCTCTATTATAAATGAAAATCACAGTGAAACATTTGCTGTCACGTCACTTATGTCGACTTTTCTATGAGCAGTTTTGAAAGTATTTGTGTATTGAAAATGTGCCTCATGAAAAGAATGGTAGAATCACTGGCAGTAATCACAGTCTTAGAAGGTATTTCTCTCTTTCATTAAAATCAAAAATTACTCCCAGCTCACCCCACAATGTGACCTGAACTAAAGTCTCATTGACTCAATTAAAAACCTTTTCCTCCTTTGGCGTCAGCTGGCCCTTTCATGGGTTACACATCCCATATACTTCTGTGCCTTTCCTTCAATTCATATCCTTATCATTTACAACACTCATATCCATCCATGATGGTGCTCATACAAAATTCATGTTCCCTTCCTTTCTAATCCATACAGATACATTCCCAAATTAATTCTCAATGAGCACATAACCTCATTCTCACAAAACATTTCTTACCTCAGACATTGTCACAGCTTAGATATCACAAAGATTTCATGAAAGATCACATTTATTTCTGAATTAAAGAAACCATTACAAGCGTGGTGTGAAAAGGTTCAAATAATGCATTTCTGACATTCTATTTGTCAACAGTTACTGTAATTACTTGTAGAATTGGGATTAGGACCCTTATAAAGATTTATACATGGTCAAAAAGATTAGAACCATGGTGACCGTGCAGTAAATCTTCCAAAGTACCCTTACTAATATACGTAGAATAAAGCTAAGTAATGCTTGTTCCTTACTAATTAATCATATATTCATTAAATGCATTCCCCTGCTACTACATGAAGGCCTTCAGATCCGATTCCTTAATTATCAGATAAACAGTCTAATATGGCACTGGGAAGAGTGTCCAAGTTCATTTTCAGCATCACTATCTTCACTGCCAGTGAATTCCTCGCTTTTACTAACCATCCCGGCTGCAATCCGATCCTTGGCAGTTCGATAGCGTGTTTTCGATTTCAGCGGTGCAACGTGAACATGGTATTATCTAGCGCTGGTGGATAGTCAGCATCTTCAAAATCTACGCGTTTAAACACAGATAGTCCAGCGGACTATACGCGCTGAGAAATTAGTAATGCGATGTATATGCAGCAGCAAGCGAAAACCTCTTAAGTAAATGTGTTGAAAATAAATCCAGAATTATTCCGTATAGTTAATTTAGATTTCTTAACTACTGAAACAAATCATGACTCTTAGACAGGATTCCTGAAAGAGGGATAAAATTGATATTTATTTGTATTACTTGACTTAACCGGAAATTGATCAATCATCGATATAAATATATTTATCTTTAATTAACGTATCAAATTTAACATTTATTTATAAAACAATCTAACGCAATTTAGAACAAAGGATTTCAGAGGTTTGCTAGTGCCTTTTTAAAATTTCTTTATTCCTTAAAATCCTACATGAATCTTTTTTTTATTGTATCCAGTTAAGGGAAATTTATTAAAGCTCTTGTTTCATTTAGTAAAACACTTCTATATACATGTGTGTAAAATAATTAAATGAATTTCCCCCTAAACAACATTAAGATGCAAAAATTCTTTTCAATGAAAATGTGTGTGTGTGTGTGTGTGTGTATGTGAGTGAGCTTTTAAAAAAAATTCCGTTCATAATAATTGAGAACGAACAAAAATATTGTGGTTTGAAACATTTGCGAATATGAACATCCCTTTTATTTATTTATTTATTTTTGTACAAAACTAAAGATAAAAATTCTTCTGATCTTTCATGTTTAGAAAGACACCGTTTTGAGGTCAACAAATCTATAGTACTGTTTTTGTGGCATGGTCCAAAAGATTAAAAAAAAAAGAGTGTCAAGAATAGGGAATTCCTTTTGACAAGAATTCGGGAGTGTTTCAAATACTTGAAAACTATCCTTCAAGTAATACTGAGAATTTATTTTTCTTTTATTTTTGCTGTTTTCGCTACTATAGTTCACTTCTTGTCTGATAATCATCAGTTTAGATATCTTTTTTTTTTACCAGTCATTTATTGTTAGCGATCTACAGTTTTAATTAAATACCTTCAACAAGTACGAAATATGAAATATTATGAGTTTTGTTCAGTGATTAATTATATAAAAATACTAGCTGCGCGGGGTATAACGGCTAGTATTTGAACTGATCAACTGAATTTGTTTCACTTATTAAAAAAAGTCCTCTGTTAACAACAAATGAAATATATATTTTTTCTATATTTATTGCAATTGAAACGAAATGCTTTAATTTTCATACCAATTAAAAAAATTTACGAAGTTTGTATTCTTTTTTTTTATAAACTATGTGTTACTTAGAAAAAGTCACAACATTTCAAATTTCACGAAAAGCAGAAAAAAAAAATTCAAATGTACTCATTTAAATTTCTAATACTCTTATCCTTATGAGAAAATAAAATAATTTTGAAAGGTAAAAAAAAAAGTCAGTTCTTGAAAACACTAATCTAAAATAAAGTCCAAGTAATGATCAGTGCATATAATTTGCTCAATTTAGCCAATTAAGAAATACACATAAAAGTTATTTACCTAATCACTTACATATTTTTCAAAAAATTTATAATGTTATAAAATCAATCAAAGTATTGAAAAATTAGGAATATAAAATGCTTGCATTATTTTTATATAGTTTGACAAAGTTTAATATTAAAATATGCTCTTATATTAAAACATTTGAAATAGCAAATGTGCTTAAATAAAGTTAAAGCTTTTTAGTAATTGAATTTATTAGAAGCGTTGCGCACGAAAGATGAAAAATATACATGTTAGATGAATTAGTTATTGAATGACTTTTGGAAGAAAATTGTCCCATATTCATTGCATCGCTAAAAATTATTCAACATTTCTTAAACCTAAAAATTAAATTTTAAATAATAGTAATCAAATAGTGTTATTAATCAAAAAACAACAAAAATGGACAACTAATTTTATAAATTAATTTAACATTGAAATTTAAGAACATGGGTTCTTTTGGCTGCAGACTTCAAATTTATATGCAATCACACCTCAGCTGGGACGTTTAATTTGTATTTTATTAACTACCACACAACATCATTCGACAAATTTGAAATCCCGTTTCTTATATTAAGTCGCACTTGCAGAATTTCACAAAGTGGGTTCTTGGTAAAATCAGGATTCGAACCCATGACTAATCTTTTAGACTGCGACCCATTAAAAAAGATAAAAGCTGTAGAAATACCTTATACGAAGTAAAAATAGACGTGAAAACTAAATACTATGTAGAATTTTCCCTTAGAATGTAGATTCTTATAAATAGTTTTGTACCGCGGAAATCTGTCACGAACTGCAGTCTTTTAATGTATAAAAGAAAGTAGAAAATAGAAAGACTGATTTTAAGCATTAAAAAAAAAACTAAACTTTATTAAAAAAAGATTTCTTTGAATGGAAAATAAATTGATTGATTTGAACATACCAAATTGTATTAAAAATCTTTAAATTTCATATGAATTTCATTAAACTTACCAATAATTTTATTTTATATAATTATTCCACTTAACAAATGGTTAGAAATTTGTATTGTTTTTAATATAACAATTATAAATCAAATAATAAATATAATGATTTTGATAAAATGAATTTAGTTAATTAAACCAATACTTAAATTAAGTGTTTTAAATTCATTAGAATTTCCTGCTTCAGAAAATAATGTTGGCAAAATGCAGAATCTTCCTCCAAATTGTAAACACAATATATGTAGAGAGAGACCTTACATTTTTACTTTTAAATTAGTATTAATGATACATACACTGGTGTGCAAAAATTAAGGACGAAGTTGAAAAATTAGCATATCACCTGAACGAAGAGGCAGAGCGGACAGAAAGACCAATCAGGAGATTAAGTGAGGTGATGTACGGTAGCACATGCGCAGATATGCAGGTAGACGTAATGGGGGAGTGTATGAGTAGTAAAGCATGTTGTCGGTGTAAGATTAGTATTTCTGGCTAAGAGATTGCACACCGTATAGCAGTTAAAATCACACCGAGTTGCTGCCTCAGCGAGAAATGGCGAATAATCAATCTGTTAGACGACATCTGGATGCTTTTACCCGAGGTCGAATCATTGGGAAGTTGGAGGAAGGTCGCAGTGTGACAAGTGTGGCTGCAGAGTTCGGAATTGCTCACAGCATCGTTTCACGACTTTGGAGACAATTTCAAACTACAGGAACAGCTATCCGGGGGTTCAGTAGTGGTCGTCCACGAGGAACCACACCCGCAGATGACCGGTATATTGCCTTACAGGCCAGAAGAAACAGGCGGCAGACAGCGGGAGAAATCGCTAGACACACGGCACAGGCGACTGGATGACCGATATCGCGTTTTACCGTGGCCAGAAGACTGCACGGTGGTGGTCTGTTTGCACGACGCCCTGTACGGTGTGTACCTCTAACGCCTGCCCATCGGAGAAGGCGTTCTCTGTGGTGCCGGGAATACCGGAATTGGAGAGACAATGAATGGGGGCGAGTACTCTTTACAGATGAGAGCAGATTCAGTCTGAGTAGAGATTCTCATCGCATACTCATCTGGAGAGAGCGGGAAGCCGCAATCATCCCTCGAACATCATTGAAAGGGACAGGTATGGAGATGGCAGTGTTCTCGTTTGGGGAGGCATCATGCTTGGTCGTCGTACAGACCTTCACATCTTCGACGCAGGTTCAGTCAACGGGACCCGTTATTGTAACGAGATTCTTCTTCCATATGTGAAGAGGCGCTATGGGTCCGCAGTTCCTTTTCATGGACGACAATGCACCATGTCATCGCACAGTAGCTGCCGAACAGCTCTTAGAGAGTGAGGATATTGAACGTATGGATTGGCCGGCACGATCTCCGGATCTCAATCCCATCGAGCATGTATGGGATTTTCTAGGCAGACGCTTGGCAGCTCGTACCTTACCACCAGTAACGATTCGGGAGCTTCGATTGGCGCTGCAAGACGAATGGGCAGCAATGCCTCAACAACTCATTGACACCCTCATTCTCAGCATGGGCAGACGCTGTGAAACCTGCCTAGCAGTCAGGGGAGATCATATTCCCTACTAAAGACCGGATATTTCTTGCTGGACACCCATCACAGGGATGTTTCGGCCTTCAGTCGCATTGCGCTCTATGCTACTTTTTCAATAAAGCTTCTTTTTATCCCTCTGATTTCTCTTTTAGTAAGTGTTGCTTACATTACTCATGTCCTTACGTATTGGGGATCTTACGGTATTAAATGTGTTGATTTGGAATGCTTTTGTACAAAGTTATATTGAAAAAACCGTCTCGTCCTTAATTTTTGCACACCAGTGTAATTCGTTCTTGCATTTCTTGGTATAAATATTCTCGTAGAAAAAAAATTAAGTATTCGAGTATTCTTTTTTCACATTTTACATAAAAATGACACCTTTAAATTGACGAATGCTTCATTTCATAAAGAATGTGAATACTACGGGCCATTTTCCAATTCCATGAACGTTAGTATTGACAAATCTTAACACGTTCACCAGATCAAATAGCAGAATAAGCAGTTTTACAATAAAGAAAAATATCTCTAATTGTTAAAAATAATTAACTAAATTTTGTTTTTTAAAATAAATATGTTACAGAATACACATATTTATATAAATATTATACGTATATTAAATAAATTATATATAACTTATTATTTTATAGAAAATAAATATTGTAAAGTGTAAATAGGTAAAAAGAATCTAAAGATAATTTTAGCAAAATCTCTCAAGTAATATAAGGACTCTTTTTAAGCAGTGATTCCCAGAGAGGTCTATACAGACCCCCAAGAATCTATGACGACCTGCAAGGGGTTCACGTCAGCAAAACAATAATTTCGGTGTCCACTGAGGTGCAAAGGAGAGTCTATGAAGAACATAAAACAAGAACAGGACTTTAGTTTTAAAAGAAAATTTAATCACGTGGAAACCAAATTTTACCCGTTTAACAGATTTATTTACTAAATTTAATGAGGTTAGTTTGTACTTACAAGGGGACAGCATAAATTTTATTAAAACAAGAACTATTTAAGCATTTCTCTCCAGATCAGCTAAAGAAGGATAATACTAGAGATCCCGAATTTTATCAATTGGACACAAACAATCTGTCAGGACGTATTAACCTACGTTCAACAGTTAAATGTCTTTAATTCAGGTTTTGAAACCAGGTGTAAGAATGCTTTAACTATGGTAATACCACAATCGGCAATGGATTCATATGGTCACATTGAAGAAAAAATGTCACATTACAATAGGAACTGATCGTAATGACCTCTAACGAAGATCTTAACGTTTAGAAACAGATGTCAGGAATTTTGGCTTTAAAAAGTGAAACCTGTTATTAGTCCCGAACTGTAGAATATCGTGAGGAAATTTTAAATTGATTTTCCTAGTGTGAAGGAGTTTCAGTGCGGTTGCCTATCTCCAAAACTTAAAAAAAATTTTAAAAAACTGGACACTACTAACAGGGAGATTTAATAATAAATCTGACAAAATTGATACCAAATGTTGAAAATTTGCTATTGTAACACCAGATCCTCCCATTAAAATCATTTGTTTATTGTTTAGTTATCTTATTTAACAGTTTTATTTATTAATTAACTTTTAATTTAATTAATTCATAGTGATTTTTGAATTTTAAACACTATACTTCATTACAGTTAGAAATTTAATTCTTTTAAAGTAGAGGTAGTAATACCAGCTGTCAAAAAGACAGTTAAGTTGATAAATTTACAAAAACTTAATATTAATTAAGCAGGGGTCTATCCCAAACTGAAAAACATGGCGAGGGGTGTATGAGACAAAAAAAGCTTGGGAACCTATGTTTTGAAGAGTCCAGCAAAAAAAAAAAAAAAATGATTTATAACATATATAGTGAAAATCACTTAACACGAAACTGAAGAGACTGAAATATCTTTTTGTGTTAAAAGAATTTCGTGTTATATAAGAGATATTGCAAAAAAAACAAAACATATCAATAAAATTAAGTTTATTAGAGCTTATTTTATCTACATAGAATGTATATGCATGTATTTCATAAAAATCAGTGAAACAAAAACATTCACAAGAACTAAATTAAATTTAATACAAAATTTTAAAGTTTTTTGAAAAACAAAACATGTATTAAGTTTTGAGAAAATAATCTAATATTTTTCTTTGCATTGGCTTTTTAATCATCAAACTGTCAACAAATTGTTCAATGTCGTTCATTTTGTTATTCATTTCACCATTGGGATGCGCGTGTGTGTCTTAAAACTGCGCACACTTTGTATTGTGTTAAGGTAAAAGCACTGCAAATTTCTAATTCTCTAGTGAAGTAACAAATATGGAAAAAAAAATTTGTAAAAAGTCACGCAATTAAAATATGATACTATTTGGTATTTTCAAATCAGGCCATATATTCAAGGGAAATCTACAACTTTTCATAATACTTATTATCTAATGTCTTAAATTTAATCATTTGCTTTTTTTTTTTCAATTATCTTTTATTAACTAGGAAACTGCATATCATGAAAGGTTTCTGTAATATACTCCTGGGTATAAAAAGCTGAATTTTGAGGAATAATTCTAAATGTTTAATTAGAACATTAATTTTTATTTTATATTAAAATATTTTTTGTATCTTTTATTGTTTTTTAAAGAGCCGCAGCTGATCTGGGATTCGAATTTTGATTTTAGCGAAGGTCTGTCATGTGAAATTCTGCAAGTGCTAATTATAACGTGAAATGGGTGGTATTGTGTACAAGTTAGAATAATACCAGTTAGTGAACCAGTTTATGTGCCACAGTGGTATTCAAGCTTTTTAAACTCACGTAATCCTCAGAACTGTAAGGTATTTTCAGGGAGCTCCATTCCACCCACACACAAATACTATAAAGAATGCAATTAAAAAAAATAATATTTCGAAGTAGATCAACATGTTATAGGTACTTCGTGTAAAGACAATTTTTTTTTAAAAAAAAGTATCATATTTTTCATCAAAAATTTAATTGTAATTTTTTAATATAATTTATATTCTCACTAATAATATTAATTTGTGATCTAAGTGACACTTACTCATGCGTTATATTCAGTAACTAGAATATGTGCTTGCATTTTTTAATACAAACTGTTTAAGTCTACATCTATTGAAATCATCTGCAATCACATTTCATATATTCTAGGTGTTTCATTTTTTATATATATATATATTTCTTTTTGCCCGCAGATACATTCAGAAATGTTTTTCCATTTAAATTCATAGTTCTGACGGGCATTAAAATGTTTACACTGCGAAACATATCCCGTGTATTTTTCATGAATTTGCAACTTAAAATTTAGGAGCTGTTCTTGCGTAAACTTAGATTTTAATGTCGAATCTGATGATCTATCGAAAAAAGTTGCTTCTTCTCTTTCATTATAGGTATTATCTCCGCAAACGAAAAAAGGTTCCTTTTTTTTTTAGAAAACTA
The DNA here is from genome assembly GCA_019973975.1 of Trichonephila clavata. Lineage (NCBI taxonomy): Eukaryota > Metazoa > Arthropoda > Arachnida > Araneae > Nephilidae > Trichonephila > Trichonephila clavata. The sequence goes on along the minus strand of BMAO01020038.1, from coordinate 16,487 downwards.
TTTAGCTTTGCAAAACATTGTACTAACGAGTATAAAATTATTCATTTGAACCCCGGAATAGTAAACAATAGAATATAATGTTAAGAAATTCCACAATTATGTTAATCACTATTTAAATTTCATTCTAGATAAGAACTTTGAAGATTTGGCTTTCTTCTTAAATCCTAAAAATGATTTTACTTTTTAAAAGGACAGGAATATATAAAGAATTGCATATGTTATGCTATATTTAATACCATATATGTTGTTCTGCAATAAAAAAAATTACCAGTAAAATGAATTTTTTTAAAAATAATATTCTTATTTTAAGTTCTTAAATTAACCAAATGCTATTAATCATATTTTTATTGGCTCTGGTCTATAACCAAATCTAAATCTAATGCTAGGATTTTTTTAAGATTGGCTACGGTCTCTGAAGAAATCTAAATCGTATTGATTAAAACGTATTTTTGTTTTATAAAGAGAAAGGTGTGATTCCTTAAACATTCTTTTTTCACATTCAAAATTTCACTGTTAGTATAATTTTCAGCATTTAGTGGTATTAAAATATTTTTTAAATCAAATTATGAGTTTTTGATATTTGTATAATATTTTTAAATATGCAATAACTTTTTTTAGAAAATTGTGGGTTATTGAACACATAAATTTAAATATCTTTGCATAGCTAGTATGCAAATTTGTAGCTAGTATGCTTTGCATAGCTAGTAGTAATACCCAGAACTCTCAAAAGCGAATCCTTCAACACTCTCTTTGGGGGGTGGGAGAAAAAAAACGGAAATGGGATGGTTTATTTTATTTTATTATATGCCAGTTGCAAAGATCCTTGTTTGTAGTAAGGAGAATGCATACAGTGAACGGATCGACCGGTCAGCTAAAGATCCTTATCAGAGAAAGAAAAGGGGTCCTATTAAAAATTTCACAGAAAGCAGCTTTTGCTTGAACAATAGAGAAGGGTCGTCTTATCCAAGGGGTCAAATTCTGCATAATTCAATACAGTACCCATTTGAGATTTTGGGGCGTTTCTTCCGCCAAAGGGGAAGGACAGTGTACATAGAAGCAGCTAATTGCTTAACCCCTCCCCAACGGCTTTTCATCGTATTTTTGGCATTGACAACAATAAATCCTTATCTGAGAGAATGTAGCTGGATTTATAGTAGTTTCTAAAAAGCCTTACTTGTAATGAGAGGCAGGCAAAAATGAGAAAAATCTAAAACAATAGGGTGTAGAAAAACCAATAGTCAAAAAATGTGTCTAAAATATATTGCCGCCAGTGATCTTCCCAACTCCTTAAAAATGAAGACATGCCAGTTTTAAAGAGAGGTCATCGATTGTGTGGGGACAGAAAGACAAGCAAAACTGTCCTCCCCCCCTTTTTTTTTTACTCGTGTAGAAGGGGATATTTACCATACTAGGAACTACTTTCTTCCTTTGTAATAACTATCAAAATTCAAAAACCAGAATATTGAATAAACTTAAAGCAAAATAAAAAGAGGTTAAAAGCACGAAGGATTTTCATTTTGAATTCAAGAAGAATTTAAGAATAATCTCATACAATTAAATTTTTCTTTCGTGTGAAAATCATTAACTTTTCCTTTCAACCCCACTTAAACATATGAATATTACTGTTGCATTTTTTTTTCAATAACAACAATAATATTTTCTACCCATTTTGATGCACACCTCAATAAAGTTATTTTCAAATAAACAAAAATTTCTAATTAAATTTATATTTTATTTAGATCAAAAACGTAAATTAAAAAAAATTATTTCTAACAAAATCTAATGTATACATACAGTAGCGCACACAAACATTTGGTTGCCTCCTATGTACGCACACTATGTAAAACAGATTTTGTGCTCAAAATTTCATAAATTTCATATTCCATTTAATTTGTTAAGAAAAAAACTTAAAATTTGTGAAGTGATTTTAAAATGCTACTCCTCCTACAAAAGTTTACATACACGCATGAAATTTGATTTACGAGAAGGTCAAACTATGCATAACAAATGTTGGTATGGGTTTTGAAATAACATTATTGGTATTCGTACAATACTTTTTTTGTATGAATGCTTATTGAAAATTCCTTAAAAAATGTATAAATTCTGAGCTGAGATCAATTATTTTGAAAAAAAAATAAGTATTGCTTTGATTTAAAAATGCATAGCATTTTTTGTTACATGTACTATTAGCAATAGGTAAAAAAAAAGCATTATGCACAATAGAAAAAAGTCTTAACATTTTAAATAAAGACAAACTAGTTATTTTATCTTTCCGAGATAAGGTAAATTTTATAGTTTTGATTTTCATAGGGATGTGAATAAAAACGAACGCAACAGTTATCCTAATTCTGTGTTTTTTAAGTTTAGAGCTTTCAAATTGTGTCAGGTTATAGAAAAGTTTAAAAAAATAATTTAAGCTAAAAAATTAAATTTGATTTTTTGACCGATTTTTGCCAATCGTACTGTGTCCTCTTAACAAAATAAATGGGTTTGTGTTTGATCTATATAGAAAAACAAACTATTGAATTGATTTTATTGCAATTGAATTAAAATATTCTTTACTATCTGGATTGAAATTAAAGTTTTGTCTGAAATTATAAAGTCAAGATGTCCATCTTCATTAATTAATAAACTTTCTTTTTATTATGATCTTTATTTGAAAATATTGAACTAATGAAATTCAATAACATTTGTATTCAATTTTCTTGTTGATAATAAGTGTTCCCAAGTGATAGAAAAAAATTTTCCTTCTTTCTTTTTCCAAGCTTTGACAGCAAGTTTTCCTCATTCTGAAGCCCAATTATTCTTCCATAAAAAATTCAATAATGAAGTAAATTTGACAATATCAATTAACTTGGCAATTGCTCGATAATTATTGCCAAATTTGAATTTTTATGCAGCTTTTGCAGCCAGCAATACTCTTAAAAAATGAATTATTTTACATAGTATATAACTAAAAAAATGAAATAAACAATTTTAAATGTATTTAAATAATAAAAACTACAATGCCATTAATTTTAAAAATAAAATTTGAGAAAAAATATAGCACACGAACGTATATTTTTTGCGGCAGTTTTTAAAAAAAAAAAAAAAAAAATTGAATATAGAATTTTTTAGAAATATTCCCAAATCTTATATTAGAAAGATAGCTGCATTTTTAAGAATAACATTAAAGATACTTTTGTATTTGTATAAATAAATTTTGAAAAACCGAATGCAAGGATTATAACATTTAATTTTGACTCTTATCTCTTTGATGTGAATGTGGTGTGGCAGTTAGGGAAGGATGTACCATCTTCCGCCATCCTCTTCATCTTAAAAATGTGCAGATATAGCATTTCCAATAATCAAATATCAAACAACAAATTTTAAACTAAAACAAATGTAAAATTTTTTAATAACATTATTTAAGAAAGTAATAGAGAGAGAGTTATATTTACATCGCCCTATAAAGCCGCACGAGCACTATCGGTGAAGGTTCTCATAATTTTGAACCATGGTCATGTAATGAGGACGACTCCTCAGCTGTCACCCGCTTCTCCTAACTTCCACACCACACCAACGGGAGGATATTTGACCCCTCGACATATTTAACTTGCATTGGCCTCCTTTGCATGGTGGGGTTTCAGCGGTATCAGGCTCAAACTCATGATACGCCAGCTACGAGCTTGTGACCTTGACCACTACGCTACCACGGCCTAGTGGTCAAGCTGCTCAGAAAAACTAGCAGTACATACATAATTCGATTCAAGGGAATTATAGAAAAAATAACAATTGAGAGAAGCTGAAAAGTTTTATTAATATTTTATCTAAAAAGTTTCAAAATTAAAAAAAAAACGAAGAAAAATTTGTAAATTATTTTTTATTGAAATAAATTTTGCAGTCAAAATAAGCTTTTCATTTTTTAGAATTTTATTAGCATATCTGTGTAAATCAAATATTAATTTTTAACATTAAAATAAAGAGTAGTGAAAAATAGTTTTTTAAAGATATTAAAAATAATAACATATAAATATATATAATATAGCATTTATAAAAAAAGTTTAATCATAAAAATATTAAAAATAACAGTGTATGAAAAAACACAGTAACTAGAAAAAAGTTTTATTGAAAAAATAAAATGTAAATATATATATATATATATATTTATATGTATAAATAGATTTATATATAGAAAGTAAACATAGTATGTAATAATAAATAAAGGTAAGAGAGAAAAAATTTTAAAACTGAAGTTTATTTATATATTTAATACTATTTTAATATATTTCAACAATTTTTATTTCATGTTTAAATATAACGAGATCTCCTTACTTTTAAAAAAATACCAATAGTTTCAAAAGAAAATTAGAAATTTTATTTAAAAAAAAAAGAATTATATGTGTAAAGGAACTTTTTTTTAGCGCTTAATATACAAACAAATTTCTTATATCTTAATCTTTTCAACTAAAATCAAAATATTGTTCAAAGAGTAGTTCAAAATTTCTACCCTGAAATAAGCCCAAAACAAATATTACAAATTCATTTTTTTAATGCATTCTATTTAAAAGTTGTAATTGTATTTCGAACTCTTTTTTGTGGTGGAAGCCCACAATTTCTAATTCTTTTACTCTAACTTAGTGACGCAGTCAGACATAAGAAGATCCAACAGACGGGCAGCCACATTTGAATGATACTCGCGCTGCTTGGCGTTTTTGGCGTAATTTGATGCTTGAAAAAGCCCCTGTTTCTGAAGAAATCCCCGCTTTTGTTTGGGGGGGGGAACAGAAATGGAGCATCATTCTGTTTAAAATATTGTACATCATTAAAATATGTTACGCCATATTTCATGCGAAGCTACCACCGTTACCGCCATCTTGTTTATGACGTAGGGCGCCGAAGAACCCCATTGGCTGGAATTTCAAGCAACTTTCATTTAGAGCAACTTTCTCAGTTCACTGGCAAAAAGTTGTTCTAAAGCCATTGCTATGGCAACGGAGTAAAAATTGCACGAATTGGAACAAAAGTTGCACCAAACGTGTACGTGTGATAAGGCCTTTAGAAGAATACACATTTACTCTCATTTTAAAATCAAAAATACTCTGACTCACCCACAAGTAAACCTGAACTAAAATCTCATTCGACTCAATTAAAAAAAAAAACCTTTCTCACACTCCTTTTGACGTCATGCATTTGCCCTTTCACCTTAGATTTACACCTCCACTTATATCGTGCCTTTCAACCAATTTCATATCCTTACCACATTTACAACACTCATATCTATCCGCAATGAAACCCGCTTTCATACAAAATTCAAACGTTTCCTTCCCTTTTCTAATCCATACAAATACCTTAAATTAACATTCTCATCATACCACATAACATCATTCTCACAAAACATTCTCGCACTTACCTCAGACATTCCCCATACAACAGACATCACAAAAATTTCACGAAAAGAACGCGGTAGCTGAAGACTAAAAAAACACAAGTACAACGTGGTCGAACGAAAATTTAAATAATGGCGGCTACATTCCGTTGTTCAATAGGGTTACTGTAAATACTTGTCGGATCGGATGGGGGTTACCATATAAAAAGATTTATCGCCAATTTAAAAAATCCCGCCAAGGGTGACCGTACAGTAAATCTGTTCCAACTTTTTTACGAGGTCCAATAAAAAGCTATCCTTCTATTTCAATTCGACTGATTTAATCTATCGATGTAAGATCGCTATTTGTTATGTTAAGGCTCAATTCATCAATTAGCTGAAAGTTTTATGTATTTCTGAAAGTCTTCAAAAGTTAGCACATCTGGAAAATTTTTTAAATAGTAATACAAAAGTATAAATCGCGAAAATATTAAAGTATTAATAGTATTTAAAAAAAATTAATATTTGTTAAGCTGAGTATCAAGCATTGTAAAAATAACTAGCAAAACCAAGAACTAAGTTATATTTTTATCTGAAAACCCTCTTAGGATTCTAGTATAACTTATGTGGTTGAAGAAAACGATTTGGATTAACTTAGCTACAACAGAATCATTTATTATGGAAAGTAGCAAAGAAATAATTGACTTACATAATATTTCTAGGACTGAATGAATACTTTATACCTTTTTTTTTTAAAAAAAGAAATAGTTTCCTAATTTTCTTTACAAAACATGTACTGTTAAAAGTTTTTTTCTTAAATGTATTTATGTTGCATGTAAATGTTAAAATTTTAATATAAATAACCATGCAGCTAATGATTGTTTACTTATGGAACTTGTAAAAATTATGAAAAATCAACTATACAAGGTTTTTCGATTTAAGAAAAATTTATTACTTGTACCGCTTTGACGTAAGATGGAATGCACCACTCTTTAAGCTACTTTACTGCACAAACCATTGTATTTTTCAAATGGTTTTGTATTATACCTACTGTATTAAAAAGTTTTGTGTAACTAATATTGTTGACAGTCTTAAAAAAAGTAGACAATTGATTGCTTTTAAAACTAAATAAAATATTAACTTGTATTGCATTCCCAATCATATAAATATTACTTACTATATAATTAATTACATTACACAATCTTTAATGTTTTAGAAAGTCTTTCACAACTGTGATGCAATTATAATGTATATGTCACCACAGCTGAAAATTCCATCTAGCACTTTTAAGATCAAAAAGTCATTCAAGACTTTCAGAGATGTAAGAATATTTACTTCATTCATCTGGTTGATAGACAGAACCTGAAAAAGCAACCTGAAAAAGCAACCTGAAAAACTATAACTATTTAAAGTATTTATAAAACAAATAGTATATCAAAAACTGGTCCATTACAGGACAAAAAAATAAATAAATCCTTATTAGTACATCTATACCATAAAAAAGACAATCACATTATATCATTACTTTCACTACCACTTTCCTCATCACCCATGAAATGTAACATATGGATGAAATACCTGTTTCTATATAGGCAAGGCAGATTTTCAAGGTCTATTCCTGTATAACAAACAGCACAAATATTATCAAAATGATGAATAATTTATTATTAAGAATTATTTACACATAAGTTAAAACATATTACTTACTTTAGTATATACTTTTGCTTGTATTGATAGCAAGCATTAACATCACCCGATTCTATATATTTTATATTAAACACTTACCTGCAAAAAGTATACATGTAATTTCTAAATTCGTATGTCCCAAAAGTATAAAGCAATTTTTTTGCCTAAAATTTTATTAAGAATGAATGATATAAAAAATTACCATATTCCCATCACTTTCCAAAATTTGGATGTTTGTTTTCGAAGCAGAAAAATCAGCGAGTAATGTTTCAATGTGGAGAAAGAACGTGGCTGTTGTCAGAGCACATGTCGTTTTGTTTACGGTAACCTTTCCCCCTCAGATTCGGCGAAAAGTTGGGCCAAAAAAATGCACGTGTGATACCGCCTTAAGACTGTGTAATTATCGGTTTCAGTGATTTGGCCGCCATTTTTTTTGCGCATGCAACAATTTCACTACGCTGTTTTCTTTAAATCTCGTTCGTAGAAGATGTCGCCACTTTGGCGACTTTTGGTAAGATTTTGAAAAAGTCGCCAAGGGTGACCGTAGAGTAAATGTTTACCAAAAAGTTTGTTAATGTCTCTGTCTCACAATTGCTACTATTACTTAATCAAAACTTGCATAAAGGCTTTTATTTTTGTTTGGTGATCTTTTTGACAATCACATCGTTCTGATTTTTAAAAAAATGTATTAAAATAATTTTATATTATTATACTAATATTTTATTTTAGTAAAATGGTGAAATTCCGTAGAACTATTAATCTTGGAAGGGTTTTATTTGAAATGTAAGAAGATATTGCTGCAAAATAAAGGATTCACAATAATATACTTTAGCATTCTAACGATATATTTCAATTATTGTGAGATGAATGAAAGAAATGCATTTATTAATTTCAGTAATGAAATATATGTAAAACGAAATACAAAACAGGGTCGGATGTGTGTAACAAGACAAAATTTGCTTGATAGTAAATTGAGAGAAACTCAGGAACGATCACAACAATCTCATATAAGAAAGAGTTGTACATTTTTTAATAAATTTTGACGGGATTTATTAAAAATTTTGGAATAGCTGGGCATGTTTTTCAAAGATTTGTCTGATGATTATAAAAAAGAATTCAAACAACACCTTATTTATTAAAAATTTTCCGATAAATACCTCCGAAATTTCGGTTTTTTTTAAATATCTATCTATTGGATTCAGTTTATTGATCAGCAATAAAATAAAGAAATGTTTAAAAAATTTGCTTAGTATAAAAAATGCATAAAATAACAATTGAATACTATGAAATTAGTAAAATTTTAAACCTGTGTTGCTCCATGACCCAATCGATCAATTTAAAACATTGTCAGTATATATATATACCTGATAAGATTTGGGCTAAAAAAAAACAAATTAAAAACTTCCTTACTGAGATCACTATGTACCCTAAGCTTAACATTTATAAAAACTAAACATAGACCTTTATAAATCGTTTCTAGGTTTAAAAAGAAAGAAGGGGGGAAAACATTGTTTTAGCAAAATGATTTTATGTTCATTGCAACAATAAAATTAATTATTTGTTAGAACTTTTTCGATAAATATCCGAAGTTTCTCGGTACTTTTGGCTTCCTAATCATTAAATTAAATTCTTCAATTAACAATAAAATAAAAAGATATCTATTAAATATGCTCAATTATATAAAAAACAACGCATAAAATAAACATTGAATACCATGAAATTAGGAACCTGTGTTGCTTCAAGACCTAATCATTCAATTTTAAATACTGTTAACTTACATACGCTCTTAAGGCGATATGGTACCATCTTCACAATTTTTTTTTTACTTTTAATATTTGATATTTGGTTTTAATTGCATTTTATAAAGGTTACTATTTAATAATAATTCCATTGCAAAATGTTTGTAAAATTTAAATTTTTTTACCTTTTTTAAGCATTTTTTAAATCCCTAAGGCTTTTTAAATATTTTCAAAAAAATTTTTCCAAGTGTCTTATAATATACTACATAAAACTGTGCATGGTTTTTTTTTCTGCTGCTGCTCTTTAATTTTTTATTAATTTTTTTATAGTTAAACTTCCAAAAATTCCCAAAAAAAACATTAATTTTGATTTTGAAATTTTTTAGAAAAAGTACTAAACATACACATGTTAGAGCTAATCCTATGCACAGTGTTACAAAACATACATTTCAGAACATGTATAAAAAATTTCAAACCCATACTTCAATTACCAAAAAGGCCTTAGGGTTTTGAATAACAGTATATGTACAAAAATTCAACATGGAGAAATATGAGTTTGAAGTTTTCATTCCATGAATAGCATGATATAATATTCATCGAATAGTCTGAAACTTTTATGAAATGTTAATTAGCTTATTTAAAACTACTTACCATAAAAAAATTGTACAAATGTAGAACAATTAAACAGTATACTGCCGTAATAAATATATAGAAAAAAACGAATTAAAGATCAATATTTCATAAAACTTTATCTTAATAATTGTAAAAAAATAAATAAATACACACACTTCAGAGCTAATTCCAAGCTCAGAGCTAATGCACAACATGTACAAAAGATGTTTATGGCTTTATTTTTTTATTTCCATGATTTTAAAAGCCTTCGCATGTTAAATATTGTACACGGAATAAAAGCAAAATCAAATAATTTATAGATAAAATACATCAAAATCTAAGAACTGTATATGTGCATTTGTTTAAATAAATATCTTAAAATATTTTAATAATAAAAGTGTTGAATCTCGCACACATTTGATATATATATATCACCAAAAACAAATAAATAAAAATGGGGGAGTTTTTCTATTCTTGCGAATTAGATTTTTAATTACCTGAGTTATCAAAATGAGATTTAGTATTTGTGCTTTGGGAGTATCCGTTTTGATTTCATTCATAATAATATCATAAAAAGCCCGCACACCTTTTAAATCTTGACCAAATCCATTTGATCTTCCCAGTGAATAATATCCAAACTAGAATTTTTGCATGAATTGCACAATTCTTTCTTAAAATATTTATTACTGCTTGTATAATGTCAATCTCATTGATGCACATTAGAAAAATAATTAATTCATTTTTTATCAGGCTCTTTTCTAGAAGATAATCTGAAATGTAGGCGTTCTAGTTGCTGTTTAGCATCAAACATTGCTCCATTACTTTATGAAAAATGCAGGTAAAGCTTTGAAATTTTGCAGGCACATTTATAAAGATTCGGGGTATCAAATAAGTCAATAAAATTTTTTCGACAGTTTAATGATTTTTAGGGTACCATATCACCTTAATAAATTTCGGGAAGAAAAGAAAAAAGCTTGAGGCATTTATAAGCGCAAAATACAAACATTAACAAATCGTTTCGAGGAAAAAAATATATTTATTTTTACGTATATATGCTTAGTTAATTGATGTTATTTTCATTGCAGCAATGTACGATTAATAATAATTGGATTATTCCAAATGAGATATAATGGTTTAATATTTTTACTCGTCAAACTCAAAACTAAATCGCCAAATTCATAAAAGTAGGTTGAACTTTCAAGATACAGCTGTGGAAGCAGTTCAGTTATTTGGTTATCTTTCAGCAATGAATTATTTGCTGCCAATCCCTGATTTTGGGATACGTATGGTTCCAGATGTTTCGAGGGAGTGGTCTTCATGTAAAGGTTTTAGAAAAAGCAGTTTTGTAAGTTTGACACAATGAGAAGAATGTTGTGTAAAAGCTTGAGCGTAGAATCAAGGCGATCTTGAAAGACTGTGCCGCGAAACCTTCCATAAACAATTCTGTCATTCTATATGTGTTAGTTGTTAAACACAGATTTATATTTGTACTGAAAACATCAGTATTTGCTTCATCATTTATATATTCACCAAAATGATTGAAGATAAAAAATTTCTTACACATTATAAAGATTTTAAATATATTGATATCACATTTAAAATCAGATCCATCATAAAATAATTTGAATCAAATATTATTCGAAATAAGCTTGCAATTACAAAGAAATGCAAAGGAATTCAATCAAAAAAGTTCTGTATAAAATCTACATAGTATAATTTGAAAAGTATTTCTTCATATTTTCCTCGCGTTCGCATAAAATTGAATAACGAGAAAAAAAAATGTGCTTGAATCTTTGCTATAAAATTAATGTGTAACATTATTAACAATCTTAAGTGCAATGAAAACATTTTTACTTGTGATAAATGTTGAGTAAATTTATTTGAAAATATATCACTATATTTTTTACTTATAAATGCACGGAAAACTTTTTTATAAAAATGCAATTAGTTATTTAACGTATTGCTAATGTTCGAGATTTGAAACACTAGCAAGTATTAAATTATTCGAAAAATGGAAGTACTAAATATTTCAAATGGTACCTAGTAATGAGATATGCACAATACTATTTCGAAGTTCCGAAAAGACATAACTATTTTGCTCGAAGGAATAACTATCAAAAATGCTAAAAATTATAAAGTACAGACACAGGGGGGGGGGGAATTCAAACATATACAATGATATAAAATTTTTCATGAAAATAGCTCACACATACCTTAGCTGTTAATATTTTTGTTTTTAATGAGTTTTTCTTTCTTTCTTTTTTAGATAAGTTTCTAAAAACAGGTATATTTCCGAATATATCAAAAGAAAAATTTAAGACAGATGGTAGAAAATTATTCATAATTTCAAAAGAAATAAGCTGTATGTTTCAGAGAAAGTACAAAAAATATTTTTAGAGATAATTGAGTATTGTTGCATAGTTGCGATTTATTATAATAAAAATACACAAGAGAAACAAATTTGCTAATTATGGATGAATAGCACATAAACATTTCAATATATTATATTTTCAAATGCTCATATGTGAGGAGTTTTTTTTTTCATCCGTAGTTTTTATAATATTTTCTAAGATAATAGAGCTTTTTCCAAAAAACAGAGTATATTTTATTTTATGAAGAATAAGATTTACATGTTTCGTATATTATTCATCTGATGCAGTCTAATAAAATGTATTACGGTTCCTTTATATCATACTTTATTAACAAAATTTTTGGTAAAGAAAATTGATTCATACTTTTGGAACAAATGAATTTAGAAAATACCTGTACACTTCTATTGCAAGTAAGCGTCTAATATATTAAATAGTGGCCGCGGTAGCCAAGTGGTCAAGGCATCGGATCGTGGCTAGCATGTCATGAGTTCGATCCTAGTACCACTGAAGACCCGCCGTATAGGGGAGCGATGCGCGTAAAATCTGTCGAGAGCTCAAACGTCCTCCCGTGGTGTGGTGTGGTAGTTAAGAGAGGGGGATGCCAGCTCAGGTGTCGTCCGCGTCACTTGACCATGGTTTAAAATTACGCGGACCGTCCCCAAAAGCCCTCTTGTTGCTGAACAGTGGGACGTTAATATTCACTAACTCACTCACTAATATTAATAAATATATTGGATCAGGGATATTAATGTTTGCTATCTATACAAGCAAAAGTGTATACCAAAGTAATATGTTTTAACTCGTATAAATAATTCTTAATAATAAATTATTCATCTTTGCGATATTAATTTTGTTATTAGTTATAAGGAATAGACCTTGAGAAATTTACCTTACCTATTTAGAAACAGAGGTTTTGCATCCATACACCATATTTCATGGGCAATGTGGAAAATGACGGTGAAAGTAATGATATAATTTGATTGTCTTTTTTATTGTATAGATATATTAAAAAGAATTTGCTATTTTTTTTCCAGTAATAAACCATTTTTTTATATACTGCATTTGTTTCATAAATACTTTCAATAGTTGTAATTTTTCAGGTTGCTTTTTATGTGTTCTGTATATCAAACAAATATATGAAGTAAATATTCTTGCATCTTAGAAAGTCTGACTTTTTTATCTCAAAAAGTGCTAGATGGGATTTCTTGCTGTGGTGACATGCATTTTAATTGTATAACAGTTGTGAAAGACTTTCTACAGCATTAGAGATTGGGTAATGTAATTAATTGGAAAAAAATATTTATATGATGGGAAATGCAACAAGTTAAAATTTTATTTATTTTTTAAAGCACTCTGCTTTTTCTAAGACTGTCAGCAATATTAGTTACACAGCACTTTTTAATACAGTAGATAATATCCAAAACCATTTGAAAAAGACAATGGTTTGTGCAGTATAAAGGGTGGTGTAACAAATTTTATTGAAAAATTTCCTTATTGAGATCACTATGTACCCAAAGCTTAACATTTATAACATTCATAATTGTTTCTATATTCAAAACGAAGAAGAAAAAAAAAACATTTTTTAGCTAAAGGATTTTATGTCATTGCAGCAACATGCGTATAATATTAATTGGATAATTCCAAATGAGTTACAATGGCTAGTAATTCTGTTAGAGATGTTAAATCACCAAAACCTTAAAGTAAGCCGATTTTCAAGATTTGGCTGTGAAATAGGCAATTATGTGCTGCCGAACCCTGATTTAGGGGTGCGCATGATTCCAGAGATAAAAAGCGGAGACAGAGAGTCTGACTGCCTTTTCCTCTGAAAAGGTGCTAATTTACTTTTGACATTTATTGCAGGCATCTGGTCAAAGTGGTTCAATAGTATCCGCTTAGAGGTGTGATCTTCCGAGAAAACAATTTGAAGATGTAGTTTTGTTCCATTGACACAATGCAGAGCGTTGAGAAAAAATTTGCGAGTAAAATTAAAGCTATTTTGAAAGATTGCCGCGTCATTTTTCTTAAATCATCATCTAGTTCGAATGACATAGATCTATATTTATATTGAGATCAGCAATATTTTCTTCGTCAATTGATTTACCTGCAAAGAAGTTGAAATGATTAAGATAAAAAATTTCCTACACATCATGAGGACTTAAGTGTATTGGGGGAAAGTCAGATATATAAACGAAGCAGTTTTTATAAGAATGTAAATACTCACATTAAAAATAGATATATCATAAAATAATTTGAATCAAATATAAGCCGAAATTAACTATGCAATTATAAAGAAATACGTAGGAATTTAGTAAGGAAATTTGTACGTAAAGTTCAAAAAGTATTTTTCTTGTTTTTTCACGCGTTCTCATAAAATTGAATAACAGAGATATTTTTATAAAGCTTTGCAATAAAATTCCCTGTCAATAAATATTGACAATTGTTAAGTACAGTTAGATCATTTTTACAAGTGGTAAAAGTCTAGCAAAATTGCATTTCATAATACATTAATATATTTTTATAATCATAAGAAAAACTTTTATTATTAATATGTAATTAATTATTTAACGTATGTTGTAATTTTGAAACACTAGCAAGTAGTAAATCATTTGAAAAATGTTTAGGATGGTACCGAGTAATGAGATATATGCACATTATTATTTATAAGTTCTAAAAAACATGACTACTTTTTGCTAAAAGAGTTAGCTATCCAAAACGCTAAATATTATAAAGTACAGGCAATTGCTCAGGAAAATCAAACATACACAATAATATAAAATTTTTCATGAAAATAATTTAGCTATTAATATTTTTTTTAGTTGTTTTTAAAAAAACACCTATATTTCTGAATACAGTGAAAAAAAAAATTGTTTAACACGAAACTGATTATTATGGAATTGAAATATTTTTTCGTGTTAAAGGATATTGTAAAAAAAAAACATATTTCAAGAAAATTAAGTTTATTAGAGTACATTTTATTTACATAGATATGAATATTCATGTATTTAATAAAAATCAATGAAACAAATACATTCACAAGAACTTAACGAAATTTATTACAAAATTCTCAAATTTTTTGAAAAACAAAACATTTATTGAGTTCTTGGAAAATAATCTGATGAAAGAAATTTAATAGTTAACAGTGGCGTTACGTAGAATATTAGGGCCCTCCTGCAAAATCAGGTTTTGGGCACCAACCCATATCTTACGTTATCCAGAATATAAATGTTTTTGACGAATGTCAACAATATGACTTGAAAATAATAAATTAACTTCAATTTTTTTAATTAATGGTCGTTACAGTAAACGTCATCCTATTGATGCGAGCTGCTAATTTATTTTTCTCTACTTTTTACAATACATCAAATTTAATGAGTTAATTCCATTTATTTAATACTTAAATCCATCAAAATATATTTAATATTTTTTTAAAGAGATGTCAGTGGTACTCAATGGCGTAAAGTACACCCCCGCATCGCAGGGAGGCCCAGGATTCAAGGGGCCCATAGCCTGAATGATGTCAAATAAGTAATCCTTTGTAAGATCCGGCTTGGGGCTGAAAACCAGACTTTATAGGGGGCCCCTAATATTTTCCGTTAGACAATTGGTGGTACTTAAAAAACTTTTGAAATGACTGCCCCCTTGTAAGCCCATTACAATCAAATTTTTTTCTGAGACTGCCGGCTCTAGCAATTTTGCCGTCCCGGACAAAAATGAAAAATGCCACCCCTCTCACCAAAGTAAAAAAAACTATTATTAAAAGATAAAAATTTTGGTCATAAATGCACACCTATAAAACTTGAATATTCCTTGCGAAGAAAAAGAGAGCTAACAGTTCATATATATGTATATATATATATACTAAAAACTAAAACATAAGAAATTACCACTGTTTTTTTTCTGACTTTTAATTCTGAAAACTTTCTGATCAATTTGTTCAGCTATTTCATGTTCGATAGCCAATGTAGCTAAGCCATTTAATCTGTCTTTAAAATTTGTGAACTGTAAGAAATTTTTTATTAATTTTAATTTTGAGAAATTAATATCTACACTTGCCAAACTTATTAGCAAATAAAGTAAAATAAATGCAATAGCAAGATTTGGAGCAAATTCTAAAACAGAAATAAATTTTAAAACTTCAACTAAGCTTTTTTTTAAAACTGACATTTTCTCATCTGCTCAATCAAGCGCGTTTACATCCAATGATTCTCCGTCGGTCAACATCAGGCCTGCCCCCGCATATCTAGTAAATTTAGCCCTAATTTTTTTTTAAAGTTTCTCAACTATTAAATTTGGAAGTTCTTTCCAGTTAATCTTTCAACTGGAAGGAAACCAACAAAAAAAAAAACTTCGTTAGAGTTAGATTTCTCAATACATGTATACCTTACCATAAATGTCATTTGTTCGATCTTGCTGGCATCAGGGCGCAATCTAAAATTATCGAATATATTTAGCTTGTTTAATTTTATGAACAATGTGTAATTTAATATTCTCATATAAAAGAGAAATTATCTCGTTCTGAATATTTCTCCCTAGATAGTATACTTTAACTTCCTTTTCCAAATTTTCCATAACAAAAAAAAAAGAAGGTATTTTTAAAATTGGTCCAAATGCCGCCCCGGACATGGGTCCGGTTTGTCCGACCCTAGAGCCGCCCTGTCTGAGAAGTCCTAAGTTTTTGTATGTATTCTAAGGGGGAAAATTCTAGTGCTCTTCTTAAAAAAATTCGCATTT
>BMAO01020037.1:0-25437 GCA_019973975.1 Trichonephila clavata | reverse complement strand
TATGAAGGAGAAATGCGACTGACTGACTGACTGTCTGACTAATCATGATATCTTCGGAACTATTCAACCTATGGACTTGAAATTTGGTAGACATGTTCCTTTCATGGAGTAGAGATCCGCTAAGAACGGATTTGCGAAATTCGAACCGCAAGAGGCATTACGGGGGTTAATGGGCAATATAAATAAATTTTTTCAATTTTTAAACTACTCAGTGTACAATCTTGCAATTGGGTAAGCAGATTCCTTTCATAGAGTAGAGATCCACTACAAAATGAGTTTAGTGGAAATAGACCCCAAGTGGCGTTACGGGGGCTTTATAGATAATTATTTCCATTTTTAAACTATTACACGCTCAATCTTTAAATTTGATAGAGATCAGCTTCAAGCTGGGTTTTGGGGAAACAGCGCCCCAAGTGGCGTTGCGGGGGATTAAAGAGGGGGGGGGGTTAAAAGATAAATATTTCTTTTTTTAAACTACTTGACCTACCTGCTTGAAAATTGGAAGGCATGTTTCTTTCATGGAATAAATATCCACTACAAAATGGATTTTGGTAAAATTGCCCCTCAAGCGGTGTTGCGGGGAGGGGGGTTAAGGGGAGATATAAATAATTATTTCGATTTGTAAACTGTTAAGACACACAGGCTTGAAATTTGGCAAGCAGATTCCTCTCATAGGGTAGAGATTTGCTACAAAATGGGTTTCATGAAAATCGTCCCCCAAGGGGCGTTGCGGCGGCTCAATTAGCATTACAGATATCCCCCCCCCATTTTTAATTTATTAGTTTCACAGTCTTCAAATTTGGTAAGCAGATTTCTTTCATTGAGTACAGTTACCAAAATGTGTTGCCTCTCATGCAATGGCTCCCAGGAGCCATTTTGTAACAAGACAATGCTCAGAGTCGCACTTCAAGGGTGTCACAAAACTGTCTCCGTACTGTTACTACCTTCCTTGGCCTTCCCGATCTCCAGATTTGTCTCCAATCGAGCATATCCGGGATCATTCAGGACGGCGAGTTAGGCATCCCACGAGTTTGAACGAACTAGAGGCAAGGTTACAACAAATGTGGAACGAAATGTCTCAAGACATCATACAGAATTTGTATGCCTCAATGACCGATCGTATCGTATCGTGCATTCGTGCTAGAAGGGGTTCAACAGGGTATTAAATCCACCGTTCTTTTGCCTTTTTCTCTGAAATAAATTATTCTTTTTCTTTCATTTTCTAATAATTTACTTATGTGAAAGTAGTCATTAGGTATGTAAAATTTCGTTTAATTTTGACGCCTCCTTTTTGGTAAGCTAATTTTTTTCTCCGTGTGTTTATTTCTTTTTAACTAATTGTAATATCGAAACAAAGATGGTCAAATCGGCTACCTCAAATCATTCGCGATCTTTTAGTACCTTCGGCGAGTTTCTGCGCCGTGCGGTTCGTGAGATAGACGCACATATATACTTAGATAGATACGTTTGTTTACTTACGAATTTTAATAGTGTAGATCAAACTTTTTTAAGAAAAATGGATTTAATAGAATTTTTTTCTTTTATACCGAATTTGAGATGTGAATAAATTGGATTTTTGGTCAGTTTTTTAATATGACATAATTTTATGTTTGAAATATCACATCCCTAGTTTAAATGAAGGATTTTAAAATGTCTGAAAACTTCATTGCGTCCATATGAAAGCCTTCTTTGGTTATTTTTTTATGTTTCTTGATATTTACATTAATAAATATTCTATAATTATTAACAGTTATGAATTTTGATGAAACTGTAAATATTTTTATATATATTTACTTGAATTCTGTAGATAAATTTACCTATTTAAGTAATGAAGAAAATCAGTGGTGAGAGTATATTTTGAAATAATCAATTATAATTAATTTTGATAAGCATTTGTAGCCACCTGTTTAATATTTTAAATTATGCATTCATGTATCATAATTGAGTGGCTGAATATCGTGAAAAAGAAATTCTAAATGAAAAGTACCAAATTTAATTTGTTTTATTTGTGTATTCAAATAAATCTTCATTGATTATTTGTTTAATTATGCTTAAAAAAAGTTGGTGAATATGATGATCTAGAATTGATTCTGTTTAATAAATTAATAGTTTTTTCTTTAGCTAAGTTTGGCTTTTCATACTCATTAACTGTTGAAAAAAAATAATTTTCTAAGAATTGTATTGATCAATGTAGGTTTACTCAATAAATTAGTTTGAAAATTTTTGTATTTTTTAGGTTATTTTATACTGGTATTTTGAGGGGGGGGAGGAGTTATAATTGTGTTAAAAGATAATTAGCAAAGATATTTTTATCAAAAAGAAAACGTACTTTTAACTAGTTCGTTTTTTGAACTAAAATTAACAATTTATAGCATTCAGTCTTGTGGTTTTACGAAATGGCTTCGGTCAGTGTACAGTAATGTTCCTAAAGGGATCCATGATAGTTGCAGGATTTTCTAACAACGGCAAATTAAAAATCGAAAAAGAATCGCCAGTAAATCCAAAATTATTTCACTCTACTATCAGCAGAATATTTTAGAAACAATATTTCCAGAAGAAATTCCTTTATATGGAAAGAATATTGATAAAGTTGTGCTTCATACCACCGAAGCCTCTAGTCCCATGTCCAAGTCACTTAATTAGAAAAGAAAAAAATCAGAAAAATGAATAAAGTGTATCCCATGTGATGAAATACATGTAAAATTACCCTACACTTCTGCACTACCAATACTTTAACCTAAAAATAAAATATTTTACAATAAGGCTAAACACTACAGAGATCTAACCCACCATAATATTTTCCCCTTTCAAATGTGGATTATTGATTGTCATTGCATACATAGTACATTTCCCATCACCTGGTGCCACCTTTTGGTGTGGCACATTATAGATCAGAGGTTCCCAACCTTTACTCGTGTATATTTCAATGCCGCCCCCTTTTCTAGTGAATATCTTTTGATACTACCCCTACCCATTCTAGAAAAATAAGTGTGTACATAATACATGGTAAAAATAAGAGTTAAATTTTAAAAAGTATTCTATTACTAATAGAATATATATTTTAAATTTTTTTTCTTTCTAAAGCCTCAATTGTTTGACTTGCAAATCTGAAATATCTATTGCCACAAATATACTTGTGTAACATGATACATTAATCATAGATAGGTTATTGTTCGAATTGAAACGCTACGGTGAGTGTGAATTTCTTCATTTAAAAGATTGGAATAAAACTTTTAGATTATGTTATAAAGACAGGCAGGGATTTCGATGATACAAAGTAATTCATAACAAACTATTGCTTTCAAAATAAATATAAATTGACAATTTAAGCCTTCCAAGAATCACGCTTTAATTCCCGGTAACATATTTATGTTTCTTGGATAATATACGTAATGAAATGCAGTGGACGAAGTATTTTCCCTACTGCTCACAAAGACAAGACGTGCACTACATGAATTAAAATGCACTACATCATTCAATTTAATGTAGGACTGAATGTAATGTAATATTTAAGCTTTTCCTCCACTTCCCAAACTACCTAAATTTGTGAATTTTCGTGCATGTGTTATTAAAATGATTTAAATACATACAATCAACATGAGGTAAACAGTGTGACGTGTGTGCGTCCCCCCCCCCTTGAGACATCTGGGACTTGCTTCCCACGGCCGGGTCAGTTTTAGAAGAATGATGACCACACGTGCAAAACCACCTGCAGTCGCTAATATACTGAGACGGACGTGTCTTAATTAGCCCCTGCAACCTTTGACCCGAGGGAAGCATTTCGCCGCCACCGGATGTGGGGGATTTTTCTTTGTTTCTGTGTTTGCATGGGACCAGCGTTATTGTGATACTAGAGAGTAGTAAATATTGTGTGAATTTTAACAAATATATTGTGCTGATATTGTTCAAAAATGGCTTTTCTCGGAAAAGGGAAAAAGCAAGATATGTTGCTACTCGCAGAGGAATTAGGGGTAGATGTCACACCAAACATGACTGTCCCTAACCTCAAAACCGCAATCACTAACAGTGAGGGTTACGAAGAGGAATTCGTAAAAAATCTGTTTATTATTGCAAATAGTAAAATTGAAGAGGAATGGGAAAGGGCAGAAAAAATTAGATTTTCAGAATCAGAAAGAGCAGAAAAAATTAGATTTAAAGAATCAGAAAGAGCAGAGACCTTAAGATTAGCAGAGCACGCGTTGAAAGAGAAAGAATTACAATTAAAATTTGATCTAGAAAGATTTAAAATAGAATCCGGACATAGTGTAAACGATGAATCAACCGGCTGTATAAATCCCCGTTCTGTAACCTCGAATGTAAATTTAAGAAAATTAATCCCAGATTTTAATCCAAATCAGTCAGTTTGTATTTGGTTATTTTTGAACGTCAGGCTAAAAGGGCTTTAATTGAAAAAACAGACTGGGTAGGGCATTTATTAGGTTTGTTACCTTTGGATATCGTGCAGTTCATTGCTCGCGAACCGGAGGAACAAGCAGAAAATTATATTAAAAAACTATTACTTAAACGATTTAAGTTAAGTCCGGAAGTCTTTCGCCAGAGATTTGTTAAACACCAAAAGAAATCGGATAGTAACCTGGAAAGACTTTACCTTTGAAATGACTATTTAGAGGAGTGGCTATTCGGCCTAGAGATCGAGTCGTTTGAGGACCTTAAAGATTTGAATGAGATAAAGAATTGAAAGATATGAATAGAGGCGCTTTCTCCATTGTGACGACGTCACACCATGCTTAAAAATGATAATGTTAATTACCTATAACCCTTATGTAGCTATAGTAGGAATATATAAATTCAAATATCCATTTATTTTATTATTTCTTTATAATTCATGCATATATTCATATCCAAATATCAAACTGATAGTCATATTTTTTCAATTTGTATGCAATTTTCTGTTTCAATTGTAAAATTCAAGTCATAATTTCTTAGCATCACGTGAATCATTGTTATGTCTGGAATTAATCACCAATATCTGGAATTAGTCGCCAAATCTGGAAATGGAATCTAAATTGATTCGCCAGATGCGGGATGGGATCTGAAAAAAGGAAATCGTTGATCATGATCAGGACAACGGGACAAAATTATGAAATTATTGTATTGTCATCGGTCCTGGACAAGTGTACAAAATTTTGAATTAATCTGACCTTTTAAAGTGAGTAGAAATTGAGTTCAAAGATTCCGTCACATACAAGTGAAGCTTATAAAAGAGTGTTAAAAAAACATGACTTTCTAAATGCTTCGCATTTATTTTTCAGGGTGTCCCAAAATTATTGGGACAAATTTTAAGGGGATTGGGGGGACGTCACAATGATTCAAATTTGCAAACCAACTCATAGTCGGAAACATAATGGGAAAGTACTAGGGCAACAACAAGGAACAAAGAAGCACGAGACTGAGATCATCTGAAACAGTTATTGATCAAAGCTGAGTCATGCTATGAGCTCGAGTCACTCGTATCCTACCCTCTCTATGCCTATTACCTCATAATAATCCACATTCACATAAACTGAGAAATTCGGTGGTCCGTTGCACCTATTTATAAGTATCTTTCGCGATACAATCATTCTGCTGATCGTGCATCTCCTTCTGCCAATCCCTAAATGAGATGCATATCTGCTCGCTCGCTGTTTGTAAAACGTTCCATATTGTTCTGAGGGTAATGACAGCTCAAATGACTGCGGTAATGCAGGTCTGTTTCCTCCAATGATCTTGTGATTAGCGCCACCTAGTATCAAAAGAAGGTGTTTCCACAACCATGGGTTGCATGCAAATCTGAATCCTTTTGATGTCACCTAACTTCCCATAAAGTTTGTCCCAATAATCCTGAGACACCCTGTATAAGTGTTTGTGGACAGCGGTGTCACTGTAACGGTACTCACAACAACGGATATCCTCACTCTGAGTGATGTTGTCACACATCATTGCCAATCTAAGGAAACCTGTAAACAGTAAAATGAAAAAAATATTTGAAATTATTTGAATAATAGTATGTGATATCGCATTCATATTTTCAAAATGTTTCAAAATCTCACTTTATGACTTGTTTCCATTTATCCAAAGTGGTCGTGGCAGCCAAGGGGTCATGGTCACGGACTGAGGGTAGGCGTTTCATTTCTAGCTTAGTGCCACTGAAGACCCCCAGTGTAGAGGCGCTTATATATGCTAAATATGTAGAAGAGCTTTCTATTGGCGTGTTGTGGTAGTTTAGAGAGCAGGTGCCATCTCTGGTGTCGCCCTTACCACTTTATTCAAGCTATGAGGTCCGTCCCCAGTAGCATTCGTGTTCCTTTAGAGTGCTATGCTTAAAAACTCACTCCATATATCAAAAATGAAATGTAGCAGCATTAGTCGAAAGGTCATGATCGCGAACTCGTGGCCGACGTTGTCTTTGATTTCAGGTGCCTTTAAAGACCCTGAAGTGTAAAGGGGTTGATGCCCTTTAAATTTATCTAAAAGTTTTCATATTGGCATGGTGTGAAAGTTTGTAGGGAACTATATCTCTGTTTTCATCCTTGGAAAACTCTGCATCATTCCATAAATTATTTTGATGGCTTCACAAGCGAAGGACTTGGCTTATGTAGGTTACGATGATTAGTTTTTTTAACTCATCATCGTCAATGGTAAGAATGGCGTCATGCTTAAACGAGCATGGATTCGTCGGATTGCATTGATTTTGTCTTCATCAACGACACGCTTGTCTTAGTGTAGATAAAATCAAATCCATGTGTTGAGAGCGTAGTCAGCTCAAGATCCAGTAAAATCATGGGTCTGGAAGACCTGGCGTCATAGTGTAGACTGCAATTATGATGCTGAAAACCTTTTGGTTTCCCTAACGGGGGCCTTTTGACTGGTCAACTTAATGTTCGAGAGATGCTGCAACCAGTTGCCCTCCTGTTACTGAACGCCCTGTTTCAACTCCTTTTCCAACAAAGCAATGTTCCCATACATGCTGCTGTTGTCTCTACCGACATGTTGTAGATACACTTTAATTTTCTATGGTCTTGGTATCTTCACCAGACCTGCTTCAATCCGAAAATGTATTGAATGGCATAAAACGAGAAATCACTATTCAACGTTTGCTACGTAATCTGTATCAACTTCGTACCAGGATTTCTATGACTGTTATAAGACTTCTACGCCCCACTATTAAAGTATCCGACTACTTACAACTTTTTTTAAAAAATGGAGATATAGGGATTTTTTGTTGTCTTTTGATTTGTTTAGTACATTTTAAGAAAAATATGCTAAATTAAGAAGAGCAAAATAAATTATTACTAAAAATAGGAAAAAATGATTAAAAATTGACAAAAAAATAACATAAACGCGGCCCGTACTGTACCAAAAGTTTGTGAACAAATTTTCAATTTTGATGTGCTGCTATATTATTCGGTTTTGAAGTAACCTTCAGGATAAGAGATTTTAATTTTTACAAAAACTAGAGCACTTAATCCTAGTTATTATATGATATTGCTTAGAATAAGTGATTATATTAACATAAAGTATTGTAAATTTCGTAGTAAAACAACAGTGATTGATAAATCTGAAGGTTAAAACATTTCTACTATTATACAGAACATACAGAAAAAAATTCGGTTAATTATTCTGAAAACTTTTTTAGCAATCGCTGGCCCCTTCAGTATTTAAAAAAAAAAAAACACTCACACATTTCGAGTAAAACGCGTTTTAAAGTATGATATCTTGCTTAAAGTAATGGCATCTGCTTTTACTAAAACACTTGTAGTTTTTGTTCTAAGCGAAAAATATTAAACAGTATTTTTATAAAGCTAATAAGATGGTCTATAAAATAAAATCCTAAACTAATTTGTCCATTTTTGGCAAAATTCCCGATTTTGGGGTAGTCGGATACCTTGAGGTGCTTTGCATGTTGGAAATAATTGTAGACATGTCCTTATGTATATCAGTAATCTACACATTCTGCTGATGAACGTCAACATGACTGAATAATTTTTACTTCCGATGATTTATCAATTCAATGGCTGTTAGTGCACTTCGCCCTTTTAAAAGGCTGTTCCAGACGATGTTAAGATATTCCACGAGTTTTAATATTTCACAGTGTATATATATTACATTATTATACACTATAATGCTCAAAATTAAAGTTAAAAACACACATAAAATGAGATAGATATTTCAACAAAATCTGTCATTTTGCTTGAAAATTTGGTATAGTAACACATTATACAGTAAGGAAAGGCTGGAAATTAAAAAAAATCATAATGTTTCAGCGTAAGCTGATTTGCAAATAAGAGCCACAATGGTCAAAGTACGATACGTCATAACTCGAAATTTCTCATCTGATAAGAGATAGACCACATTTTATCCTTACAATGTGCTCTCATACTATTAATGTGAATACTGATCAACAATTGGGGCAGTAATTCACATTTTTCCAAAAGAGGGGATTTTAAATCTTGTAGTGGATTGTCATCATTCAATGGCTCTTAGAGAATCACAGAAGGTCTAAGTCAGATTGAGATCTATACACCTCGATGGCCACACCATACGGCGAATACCCTCTTATTCCAGATAATCGTGTAGTAATCAGCTCTGTGTGCTCAGATTAAACGAATTGATTAAAACAATTCACATTAACGAATCACATTAAACAACATTAAAACGAATTGATCTCTCACAACTCAAAAAAGCCGTACATAAGGTTCTAAAATCTCATCCTTTTAGAGCTCTGGTGTCGTACCAGCAGAGAAGGTATGGAGTAGCATACGTGCGTCCACTATTATGCCTCCTATACCAGGATGACAGTGCCACCAAAGAGATGTCTAATGTTTGCAGGATGATAGCATTTCTTGAGCTGTCTAGATGAGAACTCGGCGAGAATCGCTTTGTATGCTGAATCGTGGTTCATCACTTAAGGTATCCGACTGTTTGCGACCCCTCAGGGGGCTCACCTTCTTTAGGTGAGTACGGGTGTCACAATCCCGAGGTGCCCTAGTGATCTTTTCCTTTTCCCAAGGGGTTTACTCTCTTTGGTAAACGGGTGTCACGAACCCGGGGTACCCTAGTGATCCTTCTCTATTTTCGACCCTCTTGTCATTCAATTTTCCCTTTTCTTCTTTTCCCGTCTAGACTACAGACAATTTTTCGAAATTTAAATGTACAAAACTATTGATTAATTTTTTATTAGATTACTCAAAATATTCATTAATAATACTATATTTTTCGTTTTGTATTGCGTTAAATTCGTTTAATATTTTTTTTCGACAATTTATTTTAATGTTCGTATTATTTCTTTGTTTTCTTACTAACAACGTTGGTTTTCCGACCCGCATGTTTGCCGTGTGCGGCGTCCCGTAAGGAGGAAAATGGTGTCCTGGGGATACCTTTTGCGTTCCCTTTGGCCCACGCTTCGCTGTAGACGGGTGGCAGGAGCGAGCCCGCTCCTGTCAATCGGCTGGTGATGTCTCATCAGAGACATTGCTGTAGGGTTAGTGCTGCAGATAAGGGGTGGCGGGTTTACCCGTTGGATCCTCGCCCTGATGCTGTAGCATTATATTCTGGGTGTACTTCAGGTAAGCGCCGTGCTTGGCTTTTGCCAGATGACCGGCACACTGCCTCCCTTGTTGGACTCCGTGGTGGGTGGAGGCACTCCAGAACGAAGTTTTTCACGTGCCTATGGATCCAATTCTGATGTGCCTCGTTTTACCCAAATTTCATACCATTGAACATATTGCCAGTACTTCACGCTTTTTCATCTTGTCGTTAACCAACAATGAAATGTCCAGAAAATCCCCTTTTGCGATTTTCAAAGCCCTCCAAGCAATCGGTGAACCAAAATCGGTTAAAAAAATGCGATCTGGTGATTTACTTGTTGAAACAAAATCAGCTATTCAATCGAAATCTTATCTGTCTGCAAAAACATTTCTCGATTCTACACTTACAGTTACTCAAGCCGAGGTGTCATATCTGAACCTGACCTGTTGACCACCCCTGAGACAGAAATTCTTGATGGATTTTCTGATCAGGGTGTTATTCAAGTCAGAAGAATTACGATTAAAAAAGATGCCGCCATTATTCCTACGAAACATTTGATTTTAACTTTCAATAGCCCGAATCTTCCAGGTACAATAAAAGCTAGATACCTTCTGCAGAATACGTTCGTGCATCCCGAATCCTCTGCGTTGTTTCAAGTGTCAAGAGGTTCGGACATTCTCAAACTTCCTGCCGCGGTCAATTGACATGCTCTAGATGTGCATCCGTTGGGCATTCTTCCACTAGAGCCGAAATGTGTTAATTGTTCCCAAACCCATCAATCAGATTCAAAAGTATGCCCAAAGTGGAATGAAAAAGAAATCCAAGCTATTAAAACCAATAGAAATATATCATGCAGAAGCACGAAAATTAATAGTTCCACAGTTAACTCAAACTTACGCTCAAGCTGCCAAATCCTCTACTATAAACAGTGCCACACAGACAGACGAAGATATAACAAAAATAAAATGTCCACCTTTAAATTTACTTAATTTCATCCCTCCCAAAACCAGATATACCAACATCCACTCCTGCTGTTTCCACATCAAATTCAACCCAAGCACACCCAAGCCCTCAACAATAGCCACTACACTGTCAGAAACTCAGCCACCGACTCCTATTTCTCAGTACTTACCACCACCAACCCTATGTTCAGCCCTATGGAAACTTCATCAAATATATCTGCTTCCCCATACAACTCCCGTATTCGACCCCCTTCAGCAGGTATAATACAATATTCAAAAAGGAAACACAAAATCTCGAGCAAGAACGAAAAAGCTACTACAAAAAATAAATGAAACAGCTCTACATATAAAAATGGCACCACACACACCGATAATGAGTTCTCCAGTACAGACTTCCGAAGAAAATGACATGCTCATATATGATGTTGAAGCAGAAGCAGAAGTTATGGAAAAAAAATATTTAACTCTGACCAAGCACCGGAAGGGGAGCGATTGAATCATACTTATCGGACTTGGTGGGGGTATATAATCCCCACCAAAAACTTATTAGCAATTGTTTTTACTGGAATATAAAATATTTTGATTTTCTTTTTCTGAAATGTTTTAAACGTCTGACTTGGTGGGGTGTGCCCCACCAAAATCTGCTTGTTGCTTATTTTTTTGTGAACTTTTAACTATATTTTGAGTATTTTAAATGAATTTTTAATATTTTAACGATTGATTGGCGCAGCTTAGCCGAAATCGGCTCTTGCCCCATTAAACCCAACATTCATTCATTCGTTCATGACGCCTCCCCAGCCAAATATCCAAAAAATGTGAAAAATTTTTATTGCAATAACTTTTAAATGAAATTTTGAAAAGCGCTACGTGTATTCGTGATCAGCGTCAGATTTTACATAAGAAAATTGAGTTTGGTTGGAATAGGAAAAAATTTTTTCGGTGTTCATGACACACACCTTTCTAACTCCTATTCCAACCAAACTGAATTTTTTTTATTTTAAAATCCGACGCTGATCATGAATACATGTGGCGTTTTTCATAATTCGCATTAGATCAAAAGTTATCGCGATAAAAAAATTTCACTTTTGGATATTTGGCTATTGAGACGTCATGTACACCAAAAAAGTTTCTCCTATTCCAACCAAACTCAATTTTCTTATGCGTAAGCAGCGGGATGTAAAAGACGCGGTATTTTTTTCTCTGCATGAAGTTGAAAAAGAGCTCTTTCGAGCAGTAAGAAAGAAGAAACCAAGAAATCAAAAATATCTATTAGCATTTTAAAATTTCCAATTAAATGGTGCTTATTTATTCTCTAGAAGTGCTTTTAGTTGCCGAATAAAAACTGTGTAATTTCTAACTATAGATATTGTTACGAATTTTGTATAAAATAATGTAAATAATTTGTATTTGGATGTGCAATGCCTTTATATTACTCTATGCTATATTTATTTCATGTTAAAATTGTGATATTCATAAGCAACGCCGTACCTTACGTGAAAATGGCGATTCAATGGGAACTTGGCGATAGAGCCAAGTTGGCATCATTTTGGGCGACCAAGTTGGCAACATTAGTGACCAAATTGACGAGTTCGGGACCCTCTGGATTCTTCTAGAAATTAGTAGAGAAATCTACTAATTTCACGATCTATGACGCGAGCGCATCTTTCCAGAAGTTTCGAACAGTCACTCTAATTTCCACCAGTGAGTAGCGAGTCTGGTTTTGACTAGCGATTAGTGAACTTGCCTTGATCGTGAATAAGCTTATATATACGTGTATTTTTAGATACTGATAATTATGTCTAAGTGCTATTGAAGGAGTGAAATCCTTCTGATATTCATTCTGCGAATTTTGCTGTTGAATGCTGTGTTTCAAGGATTGATTTTCGGCAATAAATTATCATCGCTGTTAAAGAACTTTCTTGTTGTTTGCAACTGATTTTGCATAAAATCCTCGAACCCCGATCTACGTAACAATATGCTTTGTGCGTAATTGATTATTATTAATTTCTAAAAAGTACGTACAAAAAATTTGAATTTTGTTTGGACCCCGATATAACGAGTAACCCCGAATGAACGAACAAAATGTTCAGTTACGATAAATTCGTTATGTTGGTTGCATAGAAACAACAGCAACAATGTTTCCTTTTTAAGAAGATATATCAAGAAAACAAGATGAAATTGGAGAAAGGTATACGAATTCGTTCTTGTCACTAATAAATTTTCTCAAGTGTTAAAGTAAAGCTAATAAAAATCAAACAAAAAAAAAGAATTATAGAAATCCATCTATCAGCTAAACTAGTGGCTGGCGTTACTTCAGTACGGAAATGATTCTAGTGGTCAAAATCCCGTGGTTGGCTTGTCATGAGTTCGAGCCTAGCCCACTGAAGACCCACCGGGCAGATAAATGTTTAATCTGTTGAGTCTCAAACATCCTCCCTTTATGTGGTGTGGAAGTTCTTTGAGAGGGATGATTCAGGTGTCGTCCTCGTCACTTGACCAGAGTTCAAAATTATGAGGTCCGTCACCAATAGCCCTCGTGCAGTCTTATGAGAGAGAGTGAATACTGACGTCGCAATGTTCAGCTACACGAGGGTTTTTGGCGACAGACCTCGTCATTTTGAACCATGGTCAAGTGACGTACACGACACCTGAATTCTCATCCCTCTCTTAATTACCACACCTCTCCAACAAGAAGACGTTCGAGCTCACGACAGATTTAACGTACATTGCTCCCGTACACGGTGGGTCCAGCGGCACGGGGCTCGAACTCATGACATGTCTGCCACGAGTTCGTTACCTTGGCCACTAGGCTACCACGACCACTCGTTCAGCCTTATAGTGCATGTTAATGTAACTCTCCCTCTTTCTCTCTCTCAAGCTCTGTGGCTGTGGTAGCCAAGTGGTCCAAGTATCGGATCATGGCAGACATGTCATGAATTCGATCCCAGTACCACTAAAGACACGCCGTGTAGTGGCGCGATGCACACATTAAATTAGTCGAGGCTCAAACGTCCTCCCGTTGGTGTGGTGAGGTTTTAGGAGACAGTGGTGTGAGCTCAGGTGTCGTCCTCGTCACTTGAACATGGTTCAAAATGACGAGGTGCGTCTACAAAAGCCCTTGTGTAGCTGAAAAGTGTGACGTTAATATTCACTCTCTCAAGCCCTTGTCATTTCACCATGGTTCAAAATGACGAAATCCGTTGCCAATGTCCTCGTGTAGATGATCAACCAGTGCGACGTTAATATTCACTCACTCAAGTCCTTGTTCCTCTAATGATAACAGCCATGTTGAGGATAATTTTGAAGTACTCAAGTGGTGATTTGATATACGTGTTCAAGTACCTTCCTCATGGCTAGACTGTGATTTAAAATTGCGTGGACTGGTATCAGTGATCTTAGCATTGCATATAAAGGCAATACTAACAAAGCATAAATGAATGTTATATAAAAACGTTGTCAGCCCGAAAACACATACGTTAACAATCAACAAAGTAGATAACAGCCTTTGTTTAATCTAATTCTTCCAGAACTCGAATATCAACAAACAACTTTAAATAATGCATGAAGCCAACATTGTTTATCAAGAAGTCATTTAAACTGAGTTTCTGTGGAGCATCTCTCGCTGCCGCTGGAAAGTATTGAATGAAAAAAGCTAAATGAGAGATGTAAGTTTTTAATTTAAATATTAAATGCTTTTATTTATTATATGTATTGCTTGTGCTTCATATTTCGATTTTAACTTCATAATGAAATGAATGAATTCCAAGGTTTAGAATTGTTGCTTTAAGTTGACAGTACTGTAACAATTTAAATATAATTTTCTTATACCTATAATTAGTACCATGCTTTTATTTAAATGGTTTTGTTAATTAAAAATTTGATATAGTGGGGAGTGTGATTTGGGATAGGGGAAAACCTCTAGCATAAGATAAATTTCCTATTTTTCTCTGTTTGAAATATTATTTGAAACGCGTATTTTATCAGGACATTTGAAAATTTGGTAAATGTAGATTATAGTCCGTAGGGTTATTTCAAGTGGCCGTGATAATCCATAAATAATGGTCTTCATATTGTTGGTAGCATTGTCGACGCGGGTTCGACGCCTTGTACCACAGAAAACACGTGTACGAGGACTACTGCACGATAAATCTGCTGAGGCTCTGTCCTGTCGTTTGGCGGGGTTTGGAATTTAGGAGAATAGGTGTCGGTTGATAATGGTAAGAAATTACTCGGTCCATCGCCGATAACGAATAACAAATTCAAATTTTACAAAAATATTTTGTGACTTTTTTTTTACATGTTGTTCCTATTTATTATTTATATGTACTGGAGATATCTGTAGTATATCTTATCTATCCATGTAAATTTGAATATAACTCTTATCTTACCCTTTATTTTTTTATTGGTATTTGCTCTATCTTTTGTGTACTTTCATTAATTAAAACTTTGCAATTCCTGCTAAAAAAACAAGATATTTTTCAAAAAAATTGCATTCCTAAGAAAATTTTCTTATTTTCAAAAGAAATTGAATGTGGGGATAGTTGTTTCCAAGGTTACTGGTTTGAAACTGTAACATTTTAAGGCTACACAGTGCCTTTTTTCAAAAACAGTTTTTTGAGATAGTAACGGTGAAAATTTGTTTTATATTCAGATAATATTAAATTGATTTTGAAAGTAAAGAGTTATTTATCTTGAATTGAGTTGGAAAATAAATGTAAAATTGTTCAAAAATTTTGGAATAAAAACAATTTTTTAAATATTTTTTTGACAAAAAATGGAGGTAAAAAATGCATTTTTTCAAAATTTTCTCCTTTTATAAAAATTGCTTCTATTATAATAATATTTTGCTTAAATATAGCTAAGACAGAACTCAAACCAGGATTTTTCAAACATATAAGTTATAAGTGAAGCTATTCATTGTTTAATATATCACTGTAGATAAACTTCAACAAAACACACCTGGTTACTATTCAGATTGATCGTATAACTAAAAATAATGAGAATTTGTCACGAATAATAATTTAGGCTCTTTATATACATAAGTTTTAGCAATATATAGGGAACAATTATTACAACAGAAAATATTTTCATAAAAGGAGAATGCTTTTTTAAAAAAGTAATTCTTTCTTGATTTGTGACGGATCTGTATGGTTCCTTTTACTAACCCCTAGGGGATTTCATTAGGACCATCATTTTTGAAGTGAAACTTCTTTGCGGACGGGATTGAATAGAAAATTTACCCAGTTTTGTGCAACAGTGAAAAAGCAAGCGGAAGTAGTTTCCCCCATCCCGCCGAAACGTCGCCATGGTGAGGAGATAGCGAGCGGGAGGAAAAGAGAGCGGGAAGGGGGAGGGTACACCCCGTGACTTGCGTCATATCCGTGAAAAAGTTAAACGATTGCTAAGGGGGAGCCGTGCTCTTGCTGCTATGGACGAAAGGCGCTTAGGTATTGGTGACATTAAGCTACTCTCTTAACGAACTCATGTGGCGTATTTTCGTAGTTTTTAGCGCGTTTTTCACGTAGTGGAACAAAAACGCTATTAGGACGCAAATTTCGTCTTTGTTCCATATTTTGTCGTACCTTTTTCTCAGCCAATAAGCAACCAAATGACCTCGGGTTTTCGGCATTGGGTCGCATTTGTGCCCTAGATGAGCCGAATCATATTTAAATTTAATCATTTTTAAGTACAGTATTACTTTCTGTAAAAAGTTCATCAGTTGCATTATTGTAAAATACATGTGTAAAACGTGCTAAAATTACTTGGCCATGCCAATGATTGATATCTTGTAATGTAATAAACGTGCCGTTCACAACGAATAAACGCACACAAAATATTACCTTTATATGGCTCTTTCCGTTACGGGAGTATCTGGGTCATTGTGTATATGTCACTGACGTTCGCGCCAGAATCGCTACGGATAGCGTCTTGTAAGCAAACACAGTGACTTCTGCGAGTGATGCATTAAGTTTATATTATTAATTTTTATTTCCGTTGAATCAAAATAAATTCTGGTCAGATAGCCTAGAACAAAAGCAAAAAGAGGAAAAGAGTTTCGTGGGAAAAAAAGAAAAGCAGAACTAGCAGCAATTCCTGGCGAAAGTCTATTTATCACCAGGTAGTTCGGTCGCAGCTTTTATCATTATCCAATAAGTTTTAGTGCTGTACACATCAGAGGCTGCTGCAATCATTGGATCCGATGATGATTAAAAGCCGATTATCTTAACTGGAGACTTTAATGTTAATTTTGTTTCAGAAAAAGCAAAGCCACTCATTGAATTCTTGAAACGGACACTGAATTTGACAATGAATACTGATTCTAGAGAAGGAAAAATAATTTACGGATCCACACGATTGGTGCGTTTTCTCACATTTTCTTGATTGACTACAATCGAGGATTTTTATATCCTACTTCAGTTACCACACACCTATTGCGTCTTTCTTGGAAAATAATGATGCAGAAAATTGAATAAAAATTTTATTTTCATAAAATGAAGTTTGAATTTTATTGGATTAAAGTAAGTTACTCAGCAGTTAATTTAATTCGATCTATACCTGCATTTACGGCCAACGTCGCCAAAGCAGTTTCACTTCTATCGCGGCGTAATAATATTCTTTAAAAAAATTATATATATATTCTAATTCTTGCACTAAATGGAATAAACAATCATTTACATACTTTTAAAAAATCACGGTTGGAGAAAGTAGTCAGTCGACTTAAGGGGGGAATAGTACCTTGCGGAGTCTTTATATTGCACATTTTGACGTACTTTTTTCCGATTCCTCACTAACCAGTTAATTCTTCTCCTTTTAATATGAGTTTCTTGCAGTTCGTGCAGAAAAGTACAAAGCTTAAAATAAAAGAAAAAATTTTGCTGTAAAATTATTATAATTTTTTAAATAGCATAACAAATGTGGTTACAAAAATAGTAAAAACTAAATAGCTCTCTTTCTGTAACACACAAAGTAACTTTGGGAAGACTAAAGGTAGATCCTGTGTTTTTATATAAAATAAAAGCTTAAGAATGCCTGTATTCTTCATACCTCCGATTTTAAATTTAAATCATATTTTAGCATTTTTTTAAAATTAAAAGATTTAAAATCAATCTTCTTTTTTAGAATTTATCACATTACAAAATAAATTCTACTGATCCAATCCCAAAAACTGAGGCATACAGAATGCAGATCTACAAGTACATTTTACATATAAAATATCGTAGCTCTGAAACCAAAGCTTTCTTTAAATTTTGTAAGAAAGTAGAAAATTCAGAAACTGAGAAAATCAAGTTTAAAGATTTAATTATTTTTTTTCCATTAAAATAAATCTTTTTACATTTAAAATGTATCCATTTCATATATTGAGGCTTCTTTTTTCATAAAGTGTTCCTGCCTATTTTGTTTCTCATTCTCAGTGACGTAGAAGCCGTTTTTGTGAGAGTTATAGACAATTTCCCCTCTCGTTATTTATGCCTGAAAATCAGAAATAACAGAAAAATATTTATTTTAAAACCCAGATTTTTCATAATATCTAGGTGATTAGCTAGTTTATCATCATAATATTGATTCATTTCAGACCAATATCAATTGTTGTTTTGTAAGATGCTGATATTTTTGGTCAGTAATTCTAAGCTGTAAAATTGAGTTGTTAACCTCCTCACTTGAGCAGGATTTAAAAGTACGAGGTGAGTCGCCAACAGACCTCTTGTTGCTTCTATATAAGTGCGAGATACTGATGAAACAAATAAAAAATCAAAACATTCCAAACAGAATCTAACGAAAGTTCTGTTTCTTTACATATTTCAAGTATTTTTGACACATTTTTACGTGCTGAGAGCGTAATTTTTGTCAGATTTCAACGAGGTTTGCTTTAAAACGTTCTTAATGATGTACATTAATTTTTAAAAATGTTTTTGAAAATCCTATGGCCCTTTAAATTTTTTTTCCTTTTCCTTTCTGTACCGTTAATGTTGTTAAATGTTCTGCGAATGGAAACTGACTTTCACAAAGCAGATCACTTTTGCTTTGCTGCACAATATTTCCAACAAATATTTTAATTTATAAACAATAATTTTTTAAATGTTATTGTAATGAAATGTTCAGCTTCTTATTTAACCCTTTCAGTGATAAAATAGTATATATACGTCAGTGAGGAGCTGTGTCTAAGGTGGTATGGACGTATATATAAGAAGTGTTTTGAGCATCAAATGTGGTAAAGCTGTTTATGCACGCCAGCCTGTAAAGTTTTGTAGGGAGATAGGGCTATCTATTGGAAGCAAAGAGTATTAATTTTCGTCTTACACCTTAAGTAGAAGCGCCCTAGCAAATATTTTACCGAAAGCTTGTGAATTTACGATAATTCAAGATGGCAATGTGTCGACGAAAACTAGAGTATATACCTGATGAAATCGAGAACGTTTTAACAAACAAGAAATCAATTTTATGATGCAAACAGAGATGATCAAGGTGGCAACAATCACTAAAAAAAGTTTGTCTGTTTAGAAAAAAAGAGGTGAGAAATCAATGTTTAACAATAGAAACATTTTTAGACAGCCATATCGAAAATTCCGATATTTTTGGAGCATATTCACTTGTCCTGAATAAAAATTTTAAATAATCTGTGGGGGGAGGGGATTGTCAAAAAAATTTATCATTAACCTAAAAGTTAACCTACCGCTAAAATATTTTAAGAGTCTGAAGTGTATATTCCATATTATTGCGCGTGTAATCTTATGAATTACATTCTTAAAAATTAAAATATTAATTTTTTAAACAATTTGAATTTTTTCATAAGCGTTCAAAGAAAATGGCTTCAGTTATCCTTTTTAATCCTTTTGTGGTTTTTTTTGTGCATGTTTGTGTTCAAATCATTTTAAAGCTCTATGAGCACAATCTAAAACACTCCAAACCTATGAAATAAATTTGAATAAATATGTGCCCTATTTCGGAGGAAAATTAAACGAACAAAGTTTTTTGAATGAATTTATTTTAAAATGCACTTATTTTAGACAACCAAGTTTGTGTAGCATTTTAAGATGCAATTTAGTTAATCGTAATAAATAAATAAATAAAATAAAAAATATGAATTCTTTCAATAATAGTAAATAAACTGCCGGCCATAAAAATGCAACACTCTGAAGGAAGCATGCAAACTATGTGAAATTTACGCCATGCGTTCGCTGCAAAGAAATATGCAAATCATTAGTGCAGACGCACATCACCCATATTGCACCATCTCCTTCAGATCTCAGCTTTCACTGCAGCCTTCGGCACCATAAACTTTTCGGGAAGGGGAGGTGCTGCTTTTTTTTTCAATTTCTACTATTAGCTCACTCTCTATATTTATCGTTCAAATTTTCACTCGTTAATAAAATGAATTTTAAAGCACTCAATTGAGCTTAAATTTTGCATACGCACTTATTTTGGACGACAATACAGTAATTTAATTATAACTAATAAAAATTAAATGATTAAAACTAATTATTCAAAGAATTACAAATACAGCCACGTTGGCATCATTCTCGGCGTTCGTGACCATTTTGGTGTGTCAAAACCTGAAAAGGTCTTTTTCTCACGTTTTAATGTGCCCATTTGAGTTGAAATTTTCTATACACTTTTGTTTTGAGTAACAATATGATAATTTAATTATAATTAATTAAAATTATTGACTGAAATTAATTATTTAAGGAATTACAGATACAGCCACGTTGACTTCATTTTTAGTGACTTGGATCAAAAAACTACAAGATTTCTTTTTCCCTCACGTTTGAAAGCATTCAGTTGAAATGAAATTTTATATACACGATTGTTTTGGAGGACAATGCGCTATTTTAATGATAATTAATAAAAATTAATTGACACTTATAATGTAATTCTGTCATATGTATATACATATTTATATTAATTGTCACTATTTAATAAAAAGTAACTAATTTTTTTTATTGATCTAAGTAGGAATTGACTTAAAAAATCTTTTTTATATTACTTGTTTTGGGTATATTCTAAGTATGTGTGTGGAATGGAGTTCCACGATAACATTTTCTTGTTCTAGGGTTTCCGCAAAACACCTTTAAGTTCTAGGGGTTCCGTGAATTGAAAAAGTTTGAAGACCTCTGATGTAGACGAAGGTTGGGCTTTAAGTCGATCAAGATCGACTGTTGGATCGCTGACATTTTAGAGTGACCGCCTTTACTAAGACCTAAGAATCGCATATTAAATGAAACGTATTTCTGGAACACTAATGCCATTTAGACTGGAGAATCGGCTTTTTACAATCGTTGTGACTGTGTTTACAAAAGTAAATGATTCGATAAATGTGCAGACCACATGTACCTTCAATGGAAGTGAACGGTGAGACGTTCGCTGTCACTGTCGGGGAAAAAAGTGATCACTGCAGTTCAAGGCATAGAAATGAATTTTTCCCCACACGACGACGGAACAGGAGAATAAATGTTGATCATTAACTGTCTAGTAACGCGATTGTCTTCCCAATGCCACCATTTTTCATGTAGGCGAGTGTATGTGATATATTGGAGGAAGGGGAAAAAAGAAATAGAGAAATCTTCTGAATCCTTCGAAAATACTGTCAAATTCCTTTTATTGCATTTCAAATCCTTCGAATTAATTTTATGGACAGCAGTGCACAGAAAAGATCGTACTTAGGAAAGACGTATATATACATTGTTCTAAAGCAGATGTTTCGATTCTTATAAAATCTTCATCAGTATTCCAATTTAGGCCTAATATCTTAGCAGGTGCAAGGGAACTACTAACTGCTATATTATTAGATAACCACAAATCTTTTAATTCTTGAGAATTGGAATTATATTTACATAAATTCATACTCGCGTGTTTCAAAATATCTACTGCATCAGATGTTATTCTATAAGCATTCTTAACAGTATCTGTCCCGTAGAACAGATCATCAACATAAAGGGATGGGTTTAACACGTTAACACATTCAGGATTTACATTTATATATATTTTTAAGATGATTTATAATAGTCGCTGCTAAAATAAATGGACTGCTAGTAACTCCAAAAGGCAAACGTTGCATATTCATTACTTTAAAATCCTCGCTACCTTTTAAATCAAACCAAAGAAATTTTAAATATTTACGATCTTCCTGCGCAATACTAATATTTAAAAACGCCTTCTCAATATCACCTCAAAACGCGATTTCATATTTTCGAAATTTAAGTATATGCAATAAATCTGGTATTAGATTAGGTCCACTAAATAATAAATCATTTAGAGATTTTGAATTTTTTCCTTTCGAGGAAGCATCAAATACAATTCTAACGCGAGAGGTTTCCTTTTCAGGTCTAATTACAGCCTGATGGGCATAAAATAACCCGAAAATAAAGAGTATCACTGCATTCTTCTACAATACCATTTTTCAATTATTCATCAATTATTCTTTTATATTCCTTACAAATATCTTTATTTTTATTTAATTTTTAAGTTAGCTTTTAGCGGTTTCAAAATTGCAATCTAATTCTTCAGGATTTGACTTCCAAGGTAATTTAATTTCGTATCTATTACCCCTATAGGTCAAATTATTTTCAAAATTATCAAGAAATTTTTTATCCGAAAGCGAGAGATTTTCACATTCATTGTTTTATACCAATAGAATCTAGTTCCCCAAACAGTTCAAGTCGTTCATTACAGCTACATTTTTCATCACCGCTATAGTCTGAGAACAGTTTTGCTCCCCGTGACGCAATAAATTAGCACCTGCAACCACCCATCCAAAAACACTGTTTATGGCAAAAAGCCCCTTTTCGATGGAGACTTTTTCGGGAAGAATACTCCCAAAACAGGTCAGACCCTAACAAAACATCAATGCTTGATGTTTCGTCATCCCTACAAGAGTCAGCCAGCTGCAATTTCCGTTCGGACATAAATTGTGCAACATGTTTGTCAACACCGCGTACCAGCGCACCCTATATCCGTAGTATCACCTACACAAACAAGTGGATTTCTTTCTTAATTGGAATTCCACCGCCGCCTTTTCCATACCGAAGGAATAAATAGTTAAGAGCATCATGGCGAATTGGTTTTAATTTTAAAGTAGCAATATTTTCGCTTACAAAAGTTTTTGAACTACCGCAATCAAGAAGTATTATTACATTTTGAGAATTAAATGCTGATTTAATCTCAGCTGTACATGTTTGCAGATAAACATTTTTAAAATAGTTGTTTTTTTGCTCTAAAAGAGAATTACTAATAACTGAAGAAATACATGTATCATCTTTTTTGTTACAATCAATTTGGTTTGTACTTATTTCAGTGTTGTTAGTTTCATTATTCTTTGGATAATTGGGATCGTTATTTCCTAAGCAAATTGAGCTATGGTGAATTTGGCTTTTGCATTTGAAACATGGAAATTTATTCGTACGGCATTTTTTACTTAAAACATTTAAAGCAACGATTAGAGTTTTTCAGAATTTTGATTTTTTTGTGTGGAGACATTCTACAATTTTG
This sequence comes from Trichonephila clavata, assembly GCA_019973975.1. Lineage (NCBI taxonomy): Eukaryota > Metazoa > Arthropoda > Arachnida > Araneae > Nephilidae > Trichonephila > Trichonephila clavata. The sequence continues at coordinate 2,464 of BMAO01020037.1, read as the reverse complement.
CGAGTCATGTGATTCATTACAAAAAATACATGTACATTGCATAACATTTAGAGCTGAGGCAGAGGGTGTATTTCTAACAAATATTTTACTCTCAAATTTTTGATAACATGGCATTGGGTTACATTTTTCATTCGTAATTAGAAGTTTCACGACACTCTATTTCCTTTCTTAAAAATTGTATGAGATCAGAAACATCAATTTCACAGCCATCTTTTTTCTCTCAGTGAAATTCTAAAACGAGATCATTAGGGATAAGTTTTAAAAGTATTGGTATTAATAAATGACCACAACAACCCGAAGTAACATTCATGGAATCAAGATTTCTTACAGAAACATCAAGTTCATCATATAATTTTCTCAAACCACGGACATTTGAGGAATATTTTACACTTTCTAAATTCAAAATTTTATTCATGAAATAACTAATTATTACATCCCTTTTGCCCCAAATCGCTCTTTTAAACTTTTAACACAATTTGTATAGTTATCACTAGTGGGTTCAAACCCAGAAACTACATTGGCTGCCTGGTGTTCAGACGCCCTCTGGCGGTTACAAAGAGAATTCGTTAGGTGATTCTTAACACTCCTTATCTTTTTCTCCAAAAAATGCTTCACGGAAGGAAAGAAGCTATAGAACATGTACTTAAAAACGATTTAGGAATTCATTAAAATTCTCGGCAAAGCGTTCTTTAATATTGCGAAGTCTTTATTTCAGTCTTTATATATATTTTTATAATGTATAATGGGAGGATGGCGCGTAGTTGAAAAAATATTATTATTAACAAATCAAAAATATGTAATTTCGATTAAAGTATTTACACTTGCCTCCGAAAGTCTGCGTACAGTCGATCATATTTTTTATTTGTACAAAGATCGCTTATTAAATGGAGTCTTTCTGAATCAATACTATTTTTTTATTGATTCCTCTAACATCGTAAATTCAAATAGTATAAGCAACAATCACATAATTATTACATAAAATAATACAAATATTTATATAACTTGAGAACAAATCGTGTGGGTCAAAAGTCTGCGTACACTAGTAAAAACCTTAATGATAATAGATTGTAAGTTAGTACTTTTTAAGATATTATGTTCCTTTTATAACCTTTCTCAACATATTTGGCGGGGATTCAACAAACTTACTTGTTTCTTCTGTGGTTATTTTGTTCCTTTTTCTACTGTAACAGATTTAAGCATTTCTTTGGATGTTATTGCGTTCTCCTTGATTATTTACTCGAGTAATTCCCACAAATGCTGTATTGTGCTTAGGTCTGGGGACTAGGATGGCTTACAGAATTGGTAAGGGACATGCCAGTTCTTCACAATGTTAGCCATTTGCTTGGTTCTTTTGTCCTACTAAAAATAAAATCATCACTCACCGCAGGTTTCTCGGCATATGTCATGATATTTTACTTCAATAAGTTCAAGTAATCATTTTTGTATAATGTTGATTCAACAAATTCCAGATTACTAGCCGAAAGGCTTCCAATGCACCCCAAACATTGTCTCTTTCGCCATGTTTGATAGTCGAAAAAAGGATTCCCTTTCTTAAATCTGTCAGAATTTTTGCCGGCATATTTTGTTCTTTTTGATGTTAATTACAAAAAATACTTTCTAATGAATATATTATATTTTCGAATAATTATGTGTCCTATTTAGATGTTTTTTGGCAAGGTTTTAGTCTTTTCATTCGAGAGATGAATGGTTTCTTGAGTACAACTGCCATGATAGTCATCAATCTTCAGTTCCCTTCAAATTGAGGTTTAAGTCACATTTTTTCCCAAGATCTCAGCTACACTTTTAGATATTTGTGAAGCTTATAGTCGGATTTATTTTATAGAGCGAATTACAAAGCAAGATTCTCGAGGTGACCTGCAGACGGGCGGGGATCTTGGCATGGACGTTAAAATTTTAGTTGATTTGTGGTTTATGAACACTTTTTTGGATCAATGAATGTCTCCTATTAACAGTTTCAGCAATTTTTTAAACATTTCCCCTTTTCTGAATATTTCTGGTGATTTTTGTTTCAATAATACACTGGTGTGCAAAAATTAAGGACGAAGTCGAAAAATTAGCATATCAGCTGAACGAAGAGGCAGAGTGGACAGAAGACCAATCAGGAGATTGAGGTGATGTACGGTAGCACATGCGCAGATATGCAGGTAGACGTAATGGGGGAGTGTCTGAGTAGTAAAGCATGTTGTCGGTGTAAGAGATTGCACACCGTATAGCAGTTAAAATCACACCGAGTTGCTGCCTCAGCATAAATGGCGAATAATCAATCTGTTAGACGACATCTGGATGCTTTACCCGAGGTCGAATCATTTGGAAGGTCGCAGTGTGACAAGTGTGGCTGCAGAGTTCGGAATTGCTCACAGCATCGTTTCACGACTTTGGAGACAATTTCAAACTACAGGAACAGCTATCCGGGGTTCAGTAGTGGTCTTCCAAGAGGAAACCA
>BMAO01020036.1:0-17085 GCA_019973975.1 Trichonephila clavata | reverse complement strand
AATATTCAATTACCCGTATTAAACCAACGTTAGAAAACGTGACATATATAGGAATAACTTTAAGGATACATTTAAGTTTGACTAAATAAAATCTAAAAAAAAACTTAATTATGTGGTAAATTATCTCATGCTTTGAGTTAGTGAAAAAAATAAGATACTATTCACTAATTAAAAATTATAAGTTAATTACTGCCCTAAATGGAAATGAGGAAAATTAACTAGTAATATAAAAGACTAGATAAAAATTTAAAACTATTTCTAAAATAACAGAAAAGGTCGACAATTAACATTAAAAGTTTACGCAATTGATGATATTACTCAGATCTAAAACGATATAATTCTTTTTGTGGTTTTGTTATAAAAATAATTTTAATATTATGTGGAAGGAAAATGATAGTTTGAAAATATAGTTCTCTAATATCTATTGAAAAATAAATTATTATTTTATAGATTTTTTGGATTAAAGTTGGCTTAAGTTTTGGTACTAAAAGCAATTTGAAAAAGAAACATTACTTTTGATATGTATAACGATCAAATGATTAAATTATAATAGCAATAAATCTCAAATACTACGAATAAAAAAAATTATTTTGAGTTTAAATGCTTAAAAACAATAGCATACATAAATATTGGGTATCCATATATAATTTTGGGAATCTATGAAAAAGCTCGAAAAACTGTGCCTGTACAATCCATAGTTTGCTAGAAAAATACGAAAAACAAAGAATGACTTCACAACTGGTACAAGGAAGGAAGCACCGTATTGAACACATCAACAGCAGTATTTTCAAATGTTTATAAAGGCAGATGTTCAAAGTTTCGGTCCAGCATATCGAGGCAGGCTTGAGCGCGCCATAGAATGAACGAGTACCTACGCTGCAGCAACGCGGTGTGCATCGATGTACAAAAAGCATGCAGACGAACAACTAAGTCCGTTTATGTAGTCCAATTCCTTGATGGGGTTCCATAGGGAAAAAATCCAACGGTGTAAGATTTAGTGCTCTGCCACAGAACTGAGGACCCCAGCTTCCAATCCATCGGCCAGAGTTATGCTATAACCATCCAATCACATAGAGGAACGCAGAAATGTGCCCGATCTCTAAAATGCTAGAACTAAATGCCGTGTATTAACGCTAAGGGTATGCCATCAAGGAATTCACGCTTAAGACATCACGGAGAAATACCAAGTAGGGCTGTACCAAAAACCGTTCAGTCAACAAGAATGTCCTAAGGAGGTGATCCTCGAGTATCTGGGTTGAGAGGATAGTTCCCTTTATACCAGCTGTTTTTCGTATTTTTCTCGTAAGCTATGAATCGTACAGGCATACTTATTTAGGCGCTATTTATGGCACACTATATATAGCATCGAGAAAAAAAATATGGCACTGATTTTAAAGTTTATACATAAGGCTGTAAAGCATCGTTAAACAAAAAGAAGTTAATTACTTGAACTGTAGACTCTAATCATACTGGAACTGGAAGAATTGAATCGGTTAGCATAAATAATGTATTGTATCAATTCATAATCCTCATGCTCATTTCAACCCTCAAACAGGTCATAAGTACGCTAATGAATAGCGAGGGAAGTGATGCACTACAATGACTGAACAATAAAAATGTTTATTACCTATCATTATTGTTTCCTTTCCCAATTACATTTCTATCTCCTCCATCACTTTTGATTTTGATGGATGACACTCATCAACAATGAGAGAAGCTACAAAAGAAAGATTTCTTCAAATCGTTGAAAGCAGATTAATCCTATTCGGCTGGGTTTCTTAGACGCAATTTTGTACTGGAAAAATTGAAAAACCACTGAAAAAGAAAATAAATAAACTTATTTAGACGGACTAATCGTTTGTTTGTCTCAAATATCCTAATAAACTAAACTGATGATGGATTTAAACACTTGGATATACATACAGCGAAATATTCGCAAGAAATGTTTTTTAATTGAATTTAAAAATAGACTATTAGTATATAAATTATGGATGTGCATGCGTTTCGTATTGTTGCTTAAAAAATTCTCGTTGCCTTAAACATTTTATAAATAAGCAACTTTTTAAAGATAGAATGCTTAATATTAACATTTACATTAATTTCATAGGTATTTCGGTGAAAAACGAATAATAAAAATTTTGAAAATTGTAATTAATCTTTTTAGTATTTATTCACTGTGCATTCACATTGCTACTAACAAATAAATAATATCTAATTTCGTTTCTGTATTTTTTTAAAACTAGTATCGTGCGCGCGCGTAAAAGTTGCACATAAAACATAATTATTTTTTTTAAAAATTACGATTTGCTTAAAAGAAACTTAAATTTCCAAAAACGATTAAGGACACAAATAGCCTTTTAAAAATTAATTCAATTCAAATTCATTGCAATTCATATATTTGACTGTCAAGGATATTACACTTAGAATTAACTTTTCAGTTGTTTGGAATGTAAAGATTAAATTCAGTAAATTATTGAAAAGTGGTTGGGTTAAATTTATCTTAATTTTTAATGAAAGATTTTTAAAAAAAAGCACTGTAGTGGGTTTATTCCGTTTCCATCTAATTTCTAAAGAGATCTGTTTTATGGATGTTTGGTTGATTTGTGTGAAAAAACTCGCCTTGTGAAGGAATCATGATATATGTTAATTGAAGTTTAAGAAATAAAGAATTTAAAACTGAAATTTCAGAACATCTTATAAGGAGAAAGTATGCCCTTTTTACATATAGCTTCAATTCTAACCCGAGAAAGCGCGCACTCGATATTAGTGGTCGCGTGTGTGACGCAGGCACCCCAATAATTTTTTATAATTATCTTTATTGAATAGGGTAAAAATTGCAATTCCAGTGAATAAATTAATCAAGAGAAAGTATACTTAAATACTTTTAAGGACTTTTCAATTTTCTTTGATAATTTGGGATAAATTTCAATCAAACAGAACTAAAATGCTTCAAATGTGCGTAACTTTCATAAAAACACAAATAAAGGTTCCCTTCGCTTTCGTTACAGGAATGGTATTGGCAAGCAAAACTGTCATATTTTGTTCAAGTTATTATAGTTTTATTGTTCATTGATGATCAACAAATATCATGGTGAAATGTTTCGTGCTTGTGTTTTCTTTATTGGCCACAGTGTGTGAAATGGTTTCAGAACTTTGTAGATGGAGTTTTTAGGAAGCATTTGAAAACTTTACTTTCAAGTCAAACGAGTCATGTTCATCGCTTTTCTCATATTTACTTTCGCTATCATGATTAATATCCATCAATTCATCAGGCTCTTCCCTTGCTTGATTTGTTTCAATTTAATCCATTAGAGATTGCACAGATAACCTTTTATTTCTTTACATTATCTTCATTTACATTAATCAGACATAATGAGACACAACAATCAAAACCACTACGTCGTGCACAGGGGGAAAATGTAGCGTGTTTATAAAATATATTTTGGAACAAAAGTGGTTGTGCGTCGATCTCAGTCATTCTAAGTACCTTAAGATTTTAAAATAAAGGTTTGCCACTACCCAAAAAAAGGGAGATATATGGCAAATATATTTTAGTTTCTATGAAGACTGTCATATAGAAGGATAGTGACAAAGTCATTTGTAACAGTATAAAATATTTTCCCCAGAACTAAAAAATTCGTTAACTTGATGTGACACTGTGCCCCGCGTGACCATTCCCGGGTTAAAATACAAGGAAAATATTTACCATATTTTACATTACCGTTTATTATGGAAGCGTTTATTTTAAAAATAAAATGTTCAATGGTATTTATTTTTTTCACTAGTAATCCGGTTAAAAAAAAAAATGTTCTAATTATTATTTTTACGTTCCTCTTGTTCATGTGCTATAATACATTTATAATTTTTATTTTGCTAATGATACGTTTTTTAAACTATCATAGAAATTTTATGTTTAAAAGGAAATTAACTTTTAAAATATACAGTAAAAGTTAAGAACCTTGCATTTTTAAAAGAAATGACTAAGAATACAAGAAATCTTATAAAAATTATTTCAGTTTACTGCATTTCATATATTTGAAGGTTAATGATAACTAACATGCAATTATCTTTTCAGGAGTACGAAATTTTAAAACTTAACTCAGCGTTTTTTTTCTCAAACTGTGGGAAGCCCCACCTAGGGAGCCTAATATATTTACGAGGGAACCGAGACATATTGAAAAGTCAAAAACAAAAATAAAAAAAATCATTAATTTTCTGAAAATAAAAAAGTACATTCTGACATATTAAAGAAATAAAATACACATTCACACTGATACAATACACTTATAAATGCATCAGTACTGCATAATGTATTTTATAATTAGTTTAACAATACTAAGTCAAAAAGAACAATTTTAATATTTACCAATGACACCATGACCTTGTCACATATAAAATTATATACAAATATTAATACTTATTTGGAAAGTTTGTTCGGTTAACAATTAATCTATTAATAGCCGATTAAAAGTTCCGCTGTCCATTTCCCATGCCACCGTTTTCCACGTAGGGGCGTGTATATGACGGTTTGGGAAGGGGAGGGGAGAAAAGGAATAAAAATAAGTAAATCCTGCGTAAGCACTGTCAATGTCCTTTTATTGCATTCCAAAGCCTTCGGAATAATTTTATGGATAACAGTGCAGAGAAAAGATCGTCTTTGGAAAGATTTATATGTACATCAGGGCCTTAATGCTTTGGCTGAAAGATACGTTTATGCATGCTGTTGCACTTTAGAGATTAAAGTCGTATTGTAGCTTTAGAGTCAAATTAAAGCATTATTGTACATAATTTGTACATTGTAATACATTGATACTATTTGTAGAGGGGGTTCAATGAAAGGTGAGACCCGTTAGCCTGGGGATAATATTACGGGCCCTCAATTGATTCCACGATTACTTATACAAGCTCAATACAAACTACGTAGCGCACTAATAAGCTAAACTTCTATTTAAACAAAGATGACGATACCTGTACTTTTATGAAGTTGAGTCCTCCAGTTGAGGCCTTGAATGCAATCGTTATCCTGATTTAATCACCGTCGAGTGATCCTCTGTTAGACTTCTTCTTCAATTGATAAACTCAGATTTGCACTTAATATTTTCACGCACTTAATATTTTTCAGAATTTATATAATATACTTAATTTGCATAATCACGTTTCCTTTCTTCGGTGAAAGTTGGTTGGTAAAATTATTGCCCCAGAAATGTCCCCAAGGGGATAGTTATAGACGCGTATAGATTCGTCACACACACAAGGTATTATTTTAAATATATCTGTAAGGAAAGAGATTTATATATTAATGTCGCATTATAAAGCAACACGAGGTCTACAATTGACGCCCCTCGTAACTTTGAGATTTGGTCATTCAAATTCATTCTAAGTTGGAACCCTCTATCCACACTACCACACCACGCCAATGGAAGAACTTTGAACCTCAACAGATTTAACATACATTGGTTCCCTTTACGCGGGGGGTCTTCAGGGGCACAAAGACTCGAGCCCGCGACCCTCAGCTCACGAGTTCGTAACCTTCTCCACTAGGCTACCATGACCACATTTAATATAGCTGTAAATCTAAATGAAAAAAACAATAAAATTTCAGTAAGATTCTAATTTCTAAAAGCAAAGGGAAATATTTGTTAATCCACGAGGAAGTAAAAAGCAATAACCATTAAAATGGATTTAAAACAACTTTTTTCACTTAAATAAATTTTGATCATTATCCTTTTTCCTAAATTTATGTAAGAGTAAATAATATTTATTCAATCCAACTTAAACTAGCCAACTTAAAAAAATTCTTGAACTCTTTTAAAGTAAAGGCAACACACCTGACCTAATCCTGAAATAAATTTTAGCAAATAGGAAAGCTTATTGTAAAGCGCATTATGTTACTTACGAAACATTTTGATGGAAATCAGCTCTCTGAAATTCTATTGGAAGCATAAATTTGAAATATCTCTTAGTGATTCCATAATTAAATGTTTTTTTTGTGTTAAATATTAAATAGGAAGGCTTGTTCTAAATGTGCAAATAAATAAAGACACAGTTATTTAAGAAATACTGATGTACTTCATTTTGATTTTTAAGGTATCCTTCTACGTTCGGGACTGTGATTTTGCAAAGGCGTACAAGCGAATATTTTTTAATATTTAGTATCACTTATCTGAATACACATATAAAGTTGTTTTAAGAATATTATTACAAAAACAATTATTTAAATGCAATTTTTTTGGCAAAAACTGAACATAGAATTACTTATTTTCAAAACATTCTGCTTTAAAGAAAAATCCTTCTATAACAATACTATTTTGCTTATATATAGCTCAGACCTCTGTAGAGAGTCTGAACTAGGATTTTTGAAATATAAAACTAATAAGTGAATTTATCCATATTTTAATACATCAGAGTGAAAAAAGTGTAGCAAAAAAATACCAATTATTATTTCAATTGGTTGTAACTCTGAAAATAATGTGACTTTTTCAAAAGTTCTTAATTCAGGCTCTCTGAAAAAGTCTAAGCTGCATATAAGGCAAAATATTATTTTAATAGAAGTAACTTTCATGAAAGGAGAATGTTTTGAAAATAGATAATTCTACATTCATTTTTGCCGAAATATTGCATTTAAAAAACTTTTTGTTGTAATACTATCCTATAAACAATTTTATGCGTGTATTCTGATCTAAGTGTCACTAAGTATTAAAAAAAATCGTTTGTACGCTTTTGCAAAATCACATTTTCGAACGTAGTCGGATACCTTAAATTAAAAAAAATAAAATACAGGATTTTAATAACAACATTTTAAAACATATTCCATTTTTTTGTATATTTAATACTCCGTAAATTATCTCTTAATTGAAATTTTGTCAATTCACATTTTAAAATGATTTTGTTGTTAGTTTGGTTTAAATATTTATTTTTTAGATGTTTCATAATAACAACTTATCTCCTTTAAAAAGAGAGTGAAGCATTTTTTGTTGTAACAATTATACTAAATTAAATTAATTTTTTCTTTCCTAATCATATATATAACTTGTTTTGATCAGTGTTTCTTCAATCTTTAATCAAGATACAAACAGTCCGCCCCTAAAATTAATAAAGCAATTATTTTTAAAGTTTAATGAAAAAAAAACCAGAAACGTAAAATGCTGAATTCAAATTTTTTTAAATTGACAATATTTTGCTAAGAAAATTAATTAGATTTGCTTTTACAAAAAAATAAAATAGAATAATTCATCCCATCAATAATTCCATAGTAACATATGAAAATTCTTGAAGTAAATGTTCCTAAATTTTGGTAAAATTTCGAATTATGTAAATTTTGAACACCTTGGATTCATGACGTCATATTATCCAATTATACACCTAAAACTTAACATAATGCTGATTGTATCTAGTCTCTTTCAAAAGCCATAATGGAACTAGAAAAATATAATTGACGTATAAAGTTTTTTCAATCCATAGATTGAAAGGCAGAGGGGAAAAAAATTACAAGCCCAGTTTTAATGCAAACCATAAATAGGACTGTGTATGTTGTATTTATTGGACTTTTAAAACGAAAATGACATACGTGATCAAGCATTGATCAGAAAAAACCCAAAGCGGAAATATAAATTATGAGAAAATTAAGATGAAGAAAATTTGAGAGCATGTTCCACGCAGAAAATTATTATTAACGGAATAATCAGGGTACCAAAGATTACAGTTCAAAGATGAATAAGAAAACTCAGGATAATGAGAAATTTAAAATCTCATTAACTGTAAAGCTAATCAACCCTTACTATTTTACATGGAAAGCCATCGAACCAAAACTTCAAATTCTGTGAAGTTTCCTTGAACAGCAAATTTGAGAACAGTTCAAAACTTACTTATGTTTCTATTTGTAGTGCATATTCCTATAACATAAATTATATAATTAGAAATAAGTAAGAAGTGTTTATTTAACTTTAAGTATGTAGAATTATTATAATAGTAAGAGTCTCATTCTTATTATATTCTCCAAATACTAAAACTTATCACGAAGGCCTTAGTTTGTTTTAAGATGCTCGTAATTTAAGTCTAACTCCAAAAATAAGGTCAAGTTTAGATCATCAGGTGCATTAAAAAGTTCAATATCTTTTTATAGCAAATTTTGAATGCATACTGAAACACAAAGTAAGACTATTAATGCATATAATAAAGAATAAATACTTGATAGTTTGTAGGAATAAAAAAAATTAATTACTTAATGAATCATATTTACAAAAAGAATTAGGAACTTTTAGAAATATTGTTTTTTTATGAAGCAATTTAACGTGTTACACATAAGAAAATAACACGTTTCACAAAAATAAATTTTGAAAATATAAATAATGTTAAACCCAACCTTATTTTGAAAATATAAAGGAAATACGCTATTGGATATTTCGTAATTTTGGAAAAAAAATTGATATATTAATTCAGAAGTTTTAAACAATGCAAACAAATACGAAAATCTTTATTTAGAAATCTTCAAAATATGTAATTATAAAATTATTAAATATTAAAATTAGCATTGCAATTGTTTTTCTAAGAACCCTTTCCTTTTAAAATGATGGCAACTTATTAATATGTACTTTTACACATTAAGAATAACAAAAAAAATTTATAATAAAAATCAAAAGGCTTAAGAGATTTTTAAAAAAGATGGAATATGTAATTTTTTTAATGAGACAAGAAAACCCTTCAAATGGAAATATTAAAAATCCATAACATAAAACTAACTTCCGAATTAACTTTTTTATCGTTTATTACAAAGCTTTATACAGTACAACTTAGAAAAAAAATTTACATAAATGCATAAAGTTTTTACTCTTTTAATTATTAAAGTTTTTATATAATTCAATGGCGATTTCCTTTTGTAGATTTAAATTTTGTGTGTGTTATGCTGCTATTCATAGTTAAATTAAAAACAGGCAAAATTTGTGTAATGTTGTTGTGCTATATTATCAAAACTTGATTAAAATTCTAAAGAAATAACAGATGAAAAATTCTTTTGAAAGGAGAAAAATGTATTTTTTAAATAATATATATATTATATACTCAGAGTTCACATTTTCTTTCAGAACTCTGAATGTAAAAGCTTAGACAAAGACTTTTCTTACAAGAAATATATGTTATGCTTCTATAAAACTGTACTAAAACTAATACAAAAGAGTTGTGTTTTCATAAACCTGAAGTGTTATCTCGACAAGCTTCTTTATTTTATGTATTAGAGTCATGTCTAAGAAAAACTTTCCTCCGTCATAAATATTTAAATATAAATATTTATGATCACGCTCATTAATTACGGTTAATTTCTTTATGCATGAAATGAATTTGAATTTCAAGAACTTTTAAAATTTAAATATAATGGGATTTACAATATAATATTTTTATAAATGAACTTTATTAAATCTGTCATATTCAACATACCCACTTAAAAGAGTTATCAATTGTTATAAAAGATTAAGAACTGCTGATGACAGATTCTAATATCTTTTCTGATAAATGTACAAAAAATTTCAAGAAAAGTCAAGGGAAAGAAATAAAAAGAGTTCAATTATTCTTGTGGATGAAAAATTAATTATTTGTATGGTAATCCTTCTTGAAAGGGGTAATTGATTTCGTGAAAGTAGTTTGTTTATGCAAAACGCATAAATAGAAGCATTAATCAAATGATATTGTATCATATGTGATCCACAATATTTGTCTACACTATTTTCTGTGGCACTACAAATGTTTAATTAAATTATTGTAGATAATTTCATAGAAATTGCAACGTTGAATTCGCAAATTAGTGTTTTCACTTCAAACAAAGTGACATTTCAGCTTTAGTAGGTTGAAGCTAAAAATGACCTCGAAGTGAATCCTTGTGATTAATATATAGAATTATGCTATGTAAAATAATACTATAGAGTGTAATTCGTACATGGAACAAATAAGCATAAATTAAATTCCCTCTTTTTATAGACATAAAACACTTCAAGAAACCTTTAAATATGGATGTTCAATGTATATTTCAATTAAATTTCGGCAATAATTTACTGAAGTGTCCAAACATTTTGTAATTCTCATTTAAATTTCACAGAATGGTAAGCATAAAATATTTTATTCGTTACCGTGAATGGATAGTGATAAATATTCATTTTAAAGTTTCCTTTTTCTAATTAAAAATGAATTGAAATAAAATTAGTGATAAGACTGTGCCCTAAATATCCTGCGATATGAAAGAAATAATTGAATAAGTCTTACAAAACATAAAATTTTATTCCCTTTTCGAAACGGAAACGTGTTTAAAATTCATCTTTTCAAAAATTTAGGAGTCCCCAGTCATATTTCTTCATTTAGGAAAACGATATTTCGAATATTTATCATTGCCCATTCCCTCAGCTTTATCGTCGTGAGCTGGAAATGCATTCCGTGAATTAAAGATTCACACATCTATTTGAATATTCCCCAATTTAAAAATCACATCATTTCCATAAATTTTACGGTTTCATCACGAATCATAACACCAAAAAGTTTAAAAAATGGAGTCACAAAGGTATCTTTTGGTAATCAAAATTATTTTTCCTCCAGTTATTAAATAGTCCAAAAAATGTGGAATCTTTCTTTTTATATACAGTTTTAAGATCATCTCCGGTGGCTTTGAGGTAGCGTGCCAGTTTCGTGAGCCTTAGGTTGCGAGTTCGATCCCAGCTGTAAGTTTTCTGGATGCAAAAATGATAGGCACGCATGTCATATGATTATGTGGAATATAAAGTATCAATTTGGCTCTGGTGCTCTCAGAACAATTAAAACTTAGCAATATTTAGCATCTGACGATAGCCCGCGAATTAAAAAAAGGAACCCAAGCATCCAAAATTGGTAGCGAGGCTGCCACTAGATGTAGCCACCGTGAAGTGGTTCTCAAATTTGTTGACTTATCGTGTCTGCAAAAGCTAATTTGCTAAAATGCAGCCCCTTTGGGAATATATATATAAATATAAGGAAATTTTGCATACAATTTCAGCTTCGGTACTTTTGTATGCATTATATTACTTCACAAATTGGCTTAAAAATTACTCTGTAAAATGATTCATTATTTGAACAATACTTTATTACTTCTAAACTTACCAGAAAACAGACATTAATTAAATTTTTGATACACAGAAAGGCATTTAAAATAGAAATTCTTGCAAACATTAAGATTTGTAGCTCTTAATTTTCAGTGCATTTAAAAAAAAAACCACAAGAAAGAATACAAGTGTTTCCCATAAAATTTGTAATGCTAAGATAATTAATTTTCTTTTAGTGTTTACTAATTGTTTCAGTGTTTCATTACATATTGAAGTGCTGAAGTTATTTCTAAAGATTTATAACATTGTTGAAAAAAAAATTAATAATATGTCAAAACATTTTAATTATAGATTTTTTGGTATTATAATATATTGTTAGAATTTAATAAAAGTGAAAAATGTTAGTCAAGAATAATTTAATGATTTGACATAAATAGAAAATGTTGTGTCATTAATTAATCCAGAAAAATATGAAAAATATTACTTAAGTATATCTCCTAACACAATACCGTCAATTTAATAGAAAACTGGAACTTTCTGTATGAAAGCTTTTCATTTTGTTTTGATTTTCGTTCGAAATTCGTATAAATTTAGGAATATATATCTTTAATTATCTCTCTCTATATATAATAATTTAATTATGAAGTCAAATTCAATTTTAAGGTATCTTTTATGATCCTAGAGTTAAAATAACAAAACTTATTATTTAAACACTAGAAACATAAATAATAAAGACTATGCACATGATAGAAACGGAAATTTAATTAAATCCCTGATATGTAATTAAATAAATAAGAATAACATTTAATTAACATATGGTAGCGCAATGTAACAATCATGTGTTTTCAGTTATTCACATCAAATAATTCTAAAGTATATTTCAGAAAGATTAGATTTCTAATATTTAGATTTCTATTGAAAATTCACACTTGAAACATATAATATAATCTACTTTTTCAAAGTTATCAAATAAATTTGATTAATTAGTTTGCACAAAGGTGAGAAAAAGATTGAAGTCTGTGAAATATTTTTGTATTATTGAAAGAAAGTATCACTTTTGGAGAATTAGGAACTTTTCCAGACATCAATATCTTCTTCGTTAATAATTAGTATAAAATATAAGAAAAAAATTAACATATTTTATTTCTAATGCAAACATTCCCTACACTTGCTTAAAGCAGGGTGAAAATTATTTAAAATATTAATGTATTTGGCAGAAGCATTGTTTTATTTAATGTATGATTAGAAACAAATTTTGAATCATTGTTACAGATTTTAAAAGTAAACGGAAATCAATCATTATTGTTTCAGATTTTCTTTTCAATTCCTACTATTAGTTCACTATCATCCTATATCTTGTTCAAATTTTTAATCGTTAATAATATACATTTTAAAGCTCTCAATTGGACTGAAATTTTATATACACGATTATTTTGGATGACAATACAATAATTTAATTATAATTAATAAAAATAAATTGATTAAAACTAATTATTCAAAGAATTACATATTCAGCCATGATGGAATATTTTTCGGAGACTTAGCAACCCTATTGGCGACTTGTTTTAAAACTTTAAAAGATTTTTTTCTCGTGTTTTAAAGCATTCAGTTGAACTAAAATTTAATACACGATTGTTTTGGATAACAATGCAATACTTAAATGATAATTAATAAAAACTAACTGTCACTTAATATTCTGATTGTGTCATATGTATATACATATATATGTTAATTGAAATTATTTGATAAAAAGTAGCTAAAATAAATTTTTTCTTTGTTGACCTAAGTAGGAATTGACTTAATTTTTTTTATGTTACTGTTCTTTTGTTTTGTTAACGTGCTCAGTTTAAAACTCATTGAATTGTTTCAATATTACCATGAATTATAAATAATTATTGTTTTTTTTTGTTCTTTTTACTCAGAAAAATGTTACATCTGATATTAAATTTAACTAGTAGGTCAACGTTTTACGAAGATCAAAAATAAGATAGTTCCTGTGGAATTAAAAAAAGCTTGAGAAATTTTGAAAGCATAATTTATCTTGAGTTTCAAAAAGTGCAATATATGTACGGAACGTGATAAATCATTGGGTGTAAGAAAGTACTATATCTACATTTATATATTACATAGCTCCCGAATAATGTAATTCGAAAAAGTAAAAGGGTGATTCAATATTACAATGTTATCCCTGTTGCAAATTTCAATTGCAATTTAATGCAATTTCATGAATGTTTTTCAGTCAAAGTACTCATAGTATTCCTTTCAAAGTTGAATTTACTTTCAAGTACTTGAAAAAGGATGGGATCAATGAAATTCAGTTGGATCTGAATACGAATTACTGATGTCTTTTTCTATGGCACAAAAGTATTTTCCATGAAGGATTTTAAAAACTTTAGTGGAGTCTCTTAGGATTTAAGCATGGGGTAAAACTGCTTTTCATTGGGTCAATCGATAAAATATATCCAATAATGCTCATCAAAAACAGCTTCTAACTCAGTAGTGCGGATTGTTATTCATACATTTAAAAGGTAATTTTTTTTAAGTGTATGATTTTTAACAGAGACAAAATAAATTCTGAATTTTATTTTTTCGAAAGAAAATTTTTATTTTTTACTTAAAAGTACAAAGATGGCAGTGTAAAAGGAGAATTTAGAGGCTTCCTAGCTGCTCAAGCAATAAATAAATTTTTAACGATCATGTCCATTATATCCAACAGAACTCTAAAATGTTGATAATTTTACAATTCCGTACCGAAAGAATTTTTTTTTATTTTTTACAAGCTACAAATTTAATTTATATTTTAAGAAAGTAAAAAATTTTAGAACTGCTAAAATAAAAAAAAATTGAAAATTAGTGCTATATAAATCTAGTCCATATTATATTAGAATTTTTCTTAAAAATTAAATATATCTTAGTAAAGAAAACAATACATAATTTCAAATGCAAATATTTTTTCAAGGTGTTTATTAATTAATATACTTCTGATTTTAAGTAGGAAACAATAATTCATCAGTCGTTTAAAAATATTTAAAAACTCTTTTGCGGTTTAACCATACATTGTGTATAGTAAATACATTTTAATGCATTTTATTATTACTGCGGCTGTGTTTTTTGGTAATATCATTGCTATGTTTGCTGCATTTCTGATAGAGATGCATTTTGTATGTAAAACATTAAGTATTCTTGTTATGAACCAGCGTAGAGTTAATTGCCATTAAGAAGCTGCAAATGAGTATCCGACGAAATTTCCTCTTTTAAATCAAATGAATTCAACAAAAGGTAACTAATTCAAATTAAGATAATTTTTGAGATATGAGCAGGAGCTTTTAAAATGTGCTTTATTGGATCTGGGGCACACTGTTTACTTTTTAGACTACAGTTTGATTGCATGAGATACTTACATTTAATGCGTTTATTGGATGAAAAATAAACAAAAAATACAGTAGATTGAAATTTTAAAGAAAAAAAAGCATAAAAATATACTTTACAAAACTATTCATTAAGTTTGTATATACACGGTGATTCCTGGTAATACCGACAAACTGATAGGGTATGGGGGGGTACATATACTACTCAGAATCACATAGGAAATCAGGGACGCAAGTACTACAGTTGCTAGCACTGGTTCAAAGAAGCAAAGAAAAAGAACAGAAACAGCAGCACATTAATCGTGACAAATAACCATTGTATTGAAAGGTTGACTACCACAGGTAAGCGAAAGTAGAACTAGAAGTCATCTGGCAGGACCAACAGAGAGGTTGCATGGAATTCCTTACGTTCTGGAAGATTCCTGGCATGTAACGTATCCTCTTGGCAGCAGCACATATCCGTTCGTTTCCTTCAAGAGAGTAAACAGGAGTCTCGTACACCATACTCTTTTTGAGAACGTAGAAGAAGTTCATGATCTTTCGAACACCTGCTGTAGTATAACCTCTCAATATAATGTTTTCTGTCTCATTAATGTATTGATGTTTCTTTGCTTTTACCCTGCTTCTTTGTGCCACAGCTCACAGCTACGGCATTTGTGACCCATCATTCTTATGTGATTGCGAATTGTCTATGTACCCTCTGCACAACCGACCAGTTTGAAGGTCTGGTAACGAATCACCCAGTATATATATATATATATACTGGTATCCAAAAGTTAAGCATAAATCGTAAAATGCGAAAAACCTGGAGTAATTATTCGTAAAATTATTCCAAATTCCTTGCAGATATTAATTGGGTAAAGAAGAAAAAGTGGTTTGTGCAAAACTTTTCAGTCGACTACGTCCTGCGCGAAACACTGGCGCATGTCGAAACGCGCAGAAACCGATTCATGCAGCATAGGCAGTTCAGACAAGTTTCGTGCAACTGCTGTGCGAAGAAACGTTGTTAACCATCAAACAAGGTGAGTGATGGCACAACGACGGCAATTGGACATGTATACGAAGGGAAGAATCGTTGGAATGCTGGAATCCTCACGATCACAAACCGAAGTGTCTCGAATTCTGAATGAGGACCAGTCTGTGATCTCAAGACTGTGGCAGAGGTTTCAAAGAACGGGAGATGTTACCGACAACCAGTATCAGGTCGACCAAGAGTCACAACTCCTCGCCAAGACCAATATCTGGTAATAAGTGCACGATGTCAGAGGGGCAGTACTGCCAGAGCACTGGGTTCGGCACTCAGTCGCCACAGGAATACGAATTTCGAGACAAACTGTTTACGGGAGACTCAATCATGCTGGCCTGTATGCCAGAAAACCAGCAGTTTGCATTCCCCTCACGTCTGCGCATAAACGCACTCGTTTGAAACAATGGACATTGGAGTGTGGGAGAGTGGGCCAATGTGATGTTCAGTGACGAGTCCTGATTTAGTCTGAGTAGTGATTCTTGGGGGTAACTATATGAAGAGAACGTGGAACACGTTTTTGAACCAAGAAATATAACGGAAAGGCATCATTTCCATCAGGGGAGTAATGGTATGGACGGCCGCACAGACCTCCATTTCTTTGACATCGGGTCTGTGACTGCTCAAAGATACAGAGACGAAAGTTCTTGAGCCTTATTTTCGCTTGTTTCGAGGTGCTGTCAGTCCTGACTTCATTTCCATGGATGATAATGCGCCATGTCACACAGCGGTGCTGATTCATGACTTCCTTGAAATGGAAAACATCCAGCGCATGTCATGGCTGCGAGATCCCCTGATTTAAACCCTATGGAGAATGTATGGGATATGCTCAGGAGACAAATTGCAGCCCTTTCGCACCCACAAAGCTCCGTTACAGAATTGAAGAGAGCTCTTCAAGGAGCTTGGAACCGTTTGAGCCCACAACTCATTCATCATCTCATAGCAAGTATGGTAAATCGCTGTGCAGCGTGCTGGCTGTCAGAAGTGACCACACGCCTTATTAAACTGCAGCATCAGTATTTTATTTAATGTTTTCTTTCATTTTTCTTTAAAGTGTAAATCCTTGTTATGCTCAGTTTTCATTCAAACTGCTACCTTTGGATAATAAAATAATTATAATCATTCTTTTGATTTGCTTTTTTATTTTATAACCATTTTACACTCGCATAACACGTTTCCCGCCATTCTGATTTACAGTTCCTTTTTTATTCACATAATTATCAATTATGTTTAACTTTTGGACACCAGTGTATGACAGGCCCAGGCCCGCTGTTAGAAGTAGGAGAGCTTAGTTCCATAAATAATATCTTTATTGTTCATCAAAAATACCGAATCCAACATGGTGGCCCTTTGGTGTGCAACTGTGTGGAATAAGAAACGGCATCGCAGCGAGAAGTCACCAGCTATCGTCCGTTTCCACTCTTCTTCCTTTGTTCGCGCTCACTCTAACTTTAAGTAGTCTTATTTACTAGCAAATCCCTAAGCGATAGTAAAGAGTTCGCTCTATTTCTGTTTATTTTTCACTTATTTTTTAAGCTGAGCTTTTCAGACTTGACACACACACACACACACACACATACACACACACACGCACGCACGCACGCACGCACGCATGCACACACACAAACACACACACACA